>JAURVB010008567.1:0-98348 GCA_033002965.1 Piper betle | reverse complement strand
TGTAGTATCATGTTAGGGTTTTATGAATTTATCCATGCATGACAAGTCGTATCTACATCTTAAGACGCCGAGATTGGATCCGTATGAGTTAGGTTCGGGTTAGCCAACCCAACCGGGGCCCCGTAACATGCCGGTTCGGTTCACGAGCGTGAACCGGATTTGGGGTGTTACACTTTTAGCATTGGCATAGCAACACCCCAATGTTGGGGTGATAAACAAACCGAATTTGAAATCTTATACATCGCACTCCGAAAAGAGTAGATCATATTGGGTGAAATAGTTGAAGTTTGAGTTTCACTCATAGTTGTCAAAGTAGCACTTGATGCACACCTAGCATTGATTGTCTATCAAAACAATACATATTTTTCAGGTATTGTGTCCACATATATTTGAAAGAAAATCCTTAAAACATGCCAACATAAAATACCTTCACCCTCAAACTTCTTGCAAGTGGAAGCAATAACAATTTCAGGTTTGTTTTTGAAGGACACAATTTGATGTCTTTCATCTGCCAAATTCCTTTTTACCTCATAAATCTTCAATAAACCTTCACCACCAAGTTCCTTACATTTGTAAAGTAAGGATTGCTTCAATTCCTTTTGAAAAAGAGTAAATATCTTCCTTGTATATATGGATCTAGAGTATTCTTCCAATTTGTTCCCCACATGCATCTGAGACTTGGTGTGCAATGTTTTGTGGTCTTCATAACTTTCCTCTTGTCGCCTTGCATGTATAGCAATGTCATATTAGTGTACAAATTCACTAATTGGTGTTTGAGCATTTAAAAACTCGTCAAAGAATGCATTAATACTCTTGCTCTGTTGGCTAGAAGTCATTCCAACAAAAAATTAGTCCTTAAGATAAGCTTTGATCCAATGCTCACGTTCCTTGTACATCCCATCCAACCAACTTCCTTCTTTAATATCATATTTCTCTTTAAGTTCTATCCACTTAGCTTCACTATCCTCAACTGTTTCAGCATATACCCAATCATTGTAGTCTTTTTAAAGTCCACATGCTTTCCTAATTGGTTTAAATGCATCATTCCATTCATTCCAATGTGTCAAGAACAATACCTATGTCTAGTGTTAGGAAAGACTTTTGAAATAGCTTTTTTCATTGGTATATCTTGATCTGTAATGAAACATTGCGGCTCTTTACCCCACATGCACTCCAACCATGTTTCAAACAACCATGTGAAGGTACTTGTTGTTTCATCTGCAAGTAAAGCACATCCAAAAAGAATTGATTGTCTATGATGATTTATCCCGGTGAAAGGTGCAAAAGGCATATTAAAACTATTCGTATTGTATGTGACATCAATTACTACCACATCTCCAAAGTGCATATATGCCATCCTCGACCTATTATCAGCCCAAAAAACACTCCTAACTTGGACATTTTCATCGACTTCCATCTTAAAAAAACCTTCTTCAATCCCAACTTTCTTTTGAAAGTATTCTAAAACTTTCATACATTGCCGACCAATATTTTTCTTTTTGATTTTAATAGATGATTTTTACAATCACTATAAGTAAACTCTCCTTCATCAATGACGCCACCAGTATGATTCAATACTCTTGAAATTTTTGATGGTCCAACTACCACAATCATAAAGCTCATGCATTAACTTTTTTGAAACTAATGTTAATTTCTTATGAGATCAGATTTTCGATACCTTTGATGGAGATGACAACTCATGGGAATGCATGTCATTAAAAATTTCCACAACCCATTTACCTCTGTTATTTACTTTAATGACCATTTTTGTATTGCATTGTTCACGTGTGTCTGCCCTCCTTTTAACATCTTTCCTCCTCTGTCGTGGATCATCGGTCCTCTTCATGCCTTCTTTTCACAAACAAATAACTTTCTATACACGGTGTTTGTTCTCCTAGAATAATAAAGTACCTTTTCTAATCCCAAATCCTCTAACTTTGGCATATCTATTATAAGAAAAATATGCTTCGTCAATAGAATTGAACTCTCTTCCCTTGCATGGCATCAATAATTTACTGAGCTTGTCTTGAAACCCTTCATTTCCAATTAAGTCTACTTGGCACCCTTCTTTTCCAATTAAGCTTACCATCTCCTCGTTGCAATCTTCAGATGCGCCCTTGAAAATATCAATTTCCTCGTCATTTTCCTCTGCAATTTCTTCAATGAAGTCCTCCAAACCAATAGTTGTGGCTTCACCCTTATCATTTTCATTGACAAATTCTTCCATGGTACCCTATTCAGCAACTACAAAGAAGTTAATACCCAAAATTGGTATGGGGAAATGCAAAATGGCAAACAACAAATTGGAATGACACATTGATGAAACTTGAAATATCACATTGATGAAGCTCCGGTGGTAAGATCACAACAAGGCAGCAACTCCCGTCCAAGGCAAGGCTAGGCCAAGTCCGAAGGATCTCACAGCTTGGCTCCAAGAGTTGGTGAAATGGTTTCCATAGTGGATGGGCCAGACGAGGCAGCACCTGGACAAGAGCTTGGTCGTGGACGGTGCATGAAAATGGCAAGGAAGTGGGGCACTAGTAGTGGTACTCCGGCTTTGGCTAGAGACCAGCAAGGGCAGCAAAGTAGCAGCAAATTGGATTGAGGCACTCCAGTTATTGGGCAAGGACGAACAGGTACCCCTTGGCGGCTGCAACGACACGCCAAGGCAGCGGTCAGCAAGGCTCCGGCTGGACTTCCTCCTTTTCGATTGGACAACTTGGTGAGACCACTCTAGCAGCAACAGCAGCGACACTCCAAGGAGGCAAGGTGTTGGCAGCAAGCAGCAACGACACTCCAAGGGATTGGCGACGAGCAAAGCAGCAATGGGCAGTGATGACTCCAAGTCCGCAATCCTCCGGCATGCAGCAGCAATCGTGGTCGTATGGTCCTTCGTGACAGCAAGGTAGCGATTCTCCTCAAGCTTCCCGGTGATGCTTCAGCAGCAAGGAGGCAGCAGCAAGGTGGGCCTTGACAGGGCTCCTGTTCTCTTCTCAAAGTAGTGGAGACGAGGGGTGGGAGGGAGCTGCAGGGAGAGTGGGAGGGGGAGGTGGCGACGGGGTGGGAGGAGGAGGGCAGGGAGGGAGCGGCAGGAGGGAGGTTAGTATTTGTTTTTAAGGATTTGATCTGGGCTGTTTATGTAAAATGTAAAATAGATGGCTCAAATTAAATTGGGTGTAGACTCCCTTTCTGTATCATATTGTAGAAAAACTATTATATATATATATATATATATATATATATATATGAGGGCGGGTGAGCTGTCCTGCAGCATAGCCAAGCTTGGCTGTACCACACTTTTCAGCCGTTGGATTGTATCCAATGGCTGAAAAATCTACCTCTCAACCCCACCCCCGCGTCCCCCCTCATCCCTCTTCCCCTACTAGGTTGCCGCGCCCCTCTTCCCCCCACGGTGGTGGTGGAGACGATGATGGTACGCCTACTCTCCTTGTCTTTTTCGACGCACCCCTCCACTTCCTTCGTCTCCGCCAAGCCCATCCCTTTCCCCGCCTCAAAGGCGTTGTCTTTCCATGGAATCCCGGCGAAGCCTGCCGCCCATGCCATCCCGGCCAAGCCCGCCACCGATAAGGTCGATGAGGAGAAAGGAGGTTGAAATCGCCATTAATGTGGTCCGATAGTCCGGGGTTGAAGTCGTCGGTGGGAAATAGAGGAAGGGGAAACATAGCACTATGGTCGGCCGCATCGAAAAAGCTGCAGTGCAGCCAACTTAGCCGGCGTCAGCGGCATTGATTGAGGAAATGATAACGGTGGACCCACCGGCAATCGCTTCGTCACCGGACTCCCAAGCCAACACCTCACGGCGGCGGTGCTGCGCGGTGTCCCAGAGAAACAGAGCCACCGACTCGAGTGGGGAAGAAACAGAGGAGGTCGGGGAAAAAGAAAGGGTTAGTTTCGTAATAAAAATTTGACTCGCTCCCGACTCGAGTCAATATTACGAAATATATCCAGAAAAATATTAAAAAAATACAATAAAATATTATAAAATAAAATAATCGAGTTTTAACTTGAATAACATACTCTAAACTTAATAACCCACCCAAAACTAATAACGTCACTGGCTGGCAGCGGGCAGCCAACGGCAAGGTCGCCAACGGTGTGGTGGCACGACAAAACGGAGGGGTATGGGGGCGATTGGTCGGTTAGGGAAGAAACAGAGGAGAAGGTAAGGGAAAAAGAAATGGGTAGTTTCGTAATAAAAATTTGACTCACTCTTGACTCGAGTCTATATTACGAAATACATCCCAAAAAATATTTAAAAAATACAGTAAAATACCATAAAATAAAATAATTGAGTTCTAACTCGAATAACATACTCTAAACCTAATAACCCACAAAAAAACTAATAACGTCATGAATGTAGCAGAAAAAATGAATTATGAGAATATATGAGAGTATGCCAGTTTATTTATTTTTATATATAGTGGCTTGCAGAATTAATTTTAGGTTGTTTACCCCATTAGGCCACGTTATTTATTAGTTTTAGGTGGGTTATTAGGTTTAAAGCATGTTATTCGAATTAAAATTCGATTATTTTATTTTATTGTATTTTACTTTATTTTTTAATATTTTTCTGGATACATTTCTTAATATTAACTCGAGTCGGAACGAGTCAAATTTTTATTACAAAACTACCCCCACACCTAAACTCATTTCATTTCCCCACTTCTCCCCTGTTTCTTCCCCTACCGACCCTCCCCCTCTATTTTGCCGCGCCACCCCACAACCGGCGACCTTGCCGTCGGCCACCCGTTGCATGCCAACGACGCTGCCGGCCAGTGTTCTCGCCACCTTGCCACCCCGTTAAGATGCGTTATTAATTAGTTTTGGGTTGGTTATTTGGTTTAAAGTATGTTATTCGAATTAAAATTCGATTATTTTATTTTATGCTATTTTACTGTATTTTTTAATATTTTTTGGATATATTTCGTAATATTGACCCGAGTCGGGAGAGAGTCAAATTTTTATTACGAAACTGCCCCTTTCTTTTTACCCGACTTATCCCCTGTATCTTCCCCAACCACCCGATTACCCCCCGCCCCCACTGTTTTGCCGCGCCACCCCACCGCTGTCGTCCTCGCCGTCGGCCGCCAGCGGCCAGCCAGAACGTCGCCGCCAAAAAATGTAATCTTTCATCAAATCACAAAGCAAGTAGGAGCGGCTGCAACGGTGGCGGTGGCAGTGTTTCAAAGGCTGGCAATCGAACTGCCAACGCCATTTTGGTCAACTTCACTGCCTGCTGCCTCCGCTAGCCGTTGGATACAATCACCGGTGGGGAAGCGCCGCAACCCTGCCGCCAAGGAGAATCAACCCCGCCGGCAGCAAACAGAGGAACCTCTGTTTTCTGGCTAACAAGGGGCCGCCGGCGGATTTTGAGGCAAGTTGGCGTAGGCGGCGAAGGGGTTTGAGGGGCGGCGGTTTTCTGCGAGCCCTGGCCGATGCGCGTGCAGCGTGCGGGGGTGATGTAATCCCGACGGAAACATAGGAAGCGGAAACACCGCTTCCTCCTAGCTGTGTTTTATTTTTGTGGTGGGTTTTGAATCTAGCCGTTGGATTGAATCCAACGGTTGGAATCAAACTGCAGACATCAGCCAAGATGGTTGTGCTGCAGTACAGGAAACTTATTTCTATATATATATATATATATATAATTATTATTTAAAAAATAATAATAGCAAGCACTCCCAGGGTTAATCACCACGCTCGCGAAGTAAATAATTCTTGCCCTTATTTAATTTAGAATTATTATTATTATTTACTGTTAAAAAATAAAATTTGTTACTTAATAATATGTACTCAATTTTAATTTTACAGATTTTATGTATTCAATTATTTACATTTGTTATTTATTATTAAAAAAATTTAGTGTAATTTTATTCCAATTAAAAATCTTAAAAATAAATTCTATTTAGTTATTAACAATTTTTACTTATTAAAATTAAATAAATTATTTATTATTTTTATTTAAAATAATATAATAATAATTTTATATATTATTAATAACTTTTAAATATGCCTCCCACATCGGTCTTTGCCTAGGTATAGTGTATATTTGGTTTAAGGTAATGTTGTAAAAACTAGAACGGATAATTGAATCAATTTTTGAAAAATTTTGAATCGATTAGGTTCGAACCGGTTCATGATCATTGATCCATGGACAATTTTGAATTTTGAATCGAACAAAATTCATCGAACTTTAAACACCCTTACTCTTTCATCACTTGTTCGTGGACGGGTACTGTCAATCGGACAAGACCCGTTTACGAAGCCGCGGGTTTCAGTCATTTGGCGCTAAATCTGGAGGTGGCGGGGGCGGGAAAGGCGTTGAGGAGGCGGCCATGGATCTGCAGCTGCGCTGGCGCCGCCCTCGACTCTATGATCGCCGGATTCTCCGATCGCCTTCTGAGCTTCGCGAGCTCGTCATCGCGTCGAAACAGTGAGACTTCCCGTACCAATTTCCTTTTGTTGATTTTTTCCCACGTTTGTTGGATGTGCTTGGATGACGAGACGGCTAAAATTTGATTTTTTTGGTCCCATTGACAGTGTACCGCCTACGGCGATGCCCGATCTCTCCGCCATTGATTCGGCGGTGAGTACTCTGGAGTACCAGATAGAAGATCAAGGAGCGAGTAAGGGATGACATGGAAGCCATTCCCAAAGCCACAGTACTGCGATCTTTTTCCTTTTCTTGTTTCTGTTTTTGGTTTTGAATGTGTTGACTTTTTCTACGTATGCGTGTGTTTTGATTTGTGCTTTGTTTTATCAAATTGATCTTGTTTTGCTTGTGGTAACTCAGAGGCTTATTCATGTCTCTGAGATTCAGCAGAGGAAGCTGGAGCATATGATAGCTCACTCTACCTGCTGCTGCGGATTCATGAGAGAGCGCGGGATTCAATCATGAAATCTATCGGTGTGGCATCTTTGCTTGAAAGAGATTAGCTTCAATAGTTTATTGTAATGTTAATATACGAAATGCGTCCTCAGTTTAATGCAAGCAATGCCCAAGCCACGGTCTGCCATCCACATCTTCTGACGCCACGGAAGAAACTTCTATCTCGAGTTGTGCAGAAGGTACATTATTAGATTAGTTGATAGTGTGTTGGGTTTGTTCTGTCACGTTACTTGTGGAAGTTCAATGTTTTATGGGTTCTTGTGTATGGTTAGAGTTCAGTTTTTCGGATTTCATGAAATAAAGAGGAATTATGATTGCCTGAAGGTTTGTTTAGAAAAACTTGCAGTCAGATATAAAAGCTAAGTGGGGAGGAAAAAAATTGTTTTCTCCCCAGCTTAAGCCAGTTGTAGTTATCTGAATCAAGTTAATCACATAGTTTTATGGATGAAAATTATATATTTCCGGGGCTTGGAGAGAAAGCACGTTACCTTGCTGAGGCCATCCGTATAGAATTAAGTGGATTATGAAAATAATATCTTATTAAACCTCATGGGACTTGGGTGAGGCAGGGTAACAATGTCTCTTTGAGGCTGAAATGGCCTTCATTGCCTTACATTTTCACTGACCTGCTTTGTATCTTGTGCAAAATGTATCAGGTGGTGTATAGAATTGATTTTTTATGTATCTTGATCATCGATGTTGCGACTGTTGTAGAGAAAAATGGTCGTGGTCCTGCCCCACGCTGGTATATCACTGCTGAAGAGCTTAATCCACTGTCATCGTGAGTATACATACATATATATATATATATATATATATATATCATATATCATCTATTTCACGTCTCTATGATAAAAATGTTTCCAATTAATTTGCGGACTGAAAAGTACTTAATTAGGTCATCATCATGTTATCCACCTAATTTCAAATTATGGTTTGACATATCAGTTAATTGCTAACATTACTATTGAATTATAAAATGTTGAGTATAGTTCTCCATTATGAGCTCTCATCTCAAGATAACATCATGAAATGTATCACCTTATCTAATTGCTTTATTTAATTTTTTTGTAAGTTTATCTTGATGCATAAAAATTTCTGTTTAACCGTAACTCATATTGTGGAGATGTTGATAAGCTACTAAGCAAACAAGTAATGTGTGAAGAATGAGAAATGAAAAGATAAAGAGAAGAAGCATATGAAGAGGTCGAAAATGAAGCAGAAAGATAGTACATCCCGCTATATGTTTGGGTATGCAATGTTACTGGATCAAAGATAAATGAAGTACGAAAAGTCTGTATTATGTAATAGTTGGTAGATCATTCTGTGATCCGAGCAAGCACACCGCCCTCTTCGTACCACTTCCAGCTATAGAGTACTTACTACACGTGTATTAGGATGCAAATATTTTTCATCAAAGGTTAGATCTTGTAATTGAATTTATCTACATTATCCAAAATTTCCTCAATTCCACATAGCATGGAAAATAATCATCTGTCAGGTCTTACAACTTTTATTTGCTGTAATACCCAATCATCATTAAAATGTGCATAAGTGATAACAGCCATTTATTACTGAATTTCAAAATTGCCGTTGAAGACGTTTAATGGGTGTTGAAATGCTATTGCATAATTTGGCAACTGCAATTAGCAAACATAGTTTTTCTGTAAATATTATCAAATTAAGAACAATTTTGTTGATTTGTGTGAGGCTTATTTTGTATATAAAGTAGCAAGTTGTTTTCACATTCTTGCTTGTCAGAGATCTAATTCTCTTCCTCTTCAGGTATATGAGGGGTAGGCTCAATCTCGAGAAAGTCAATGCTGCTGTTGGAGATATGGCTACTTATGCAGATGCCAATGCTCGACTAGTTTCAGCTCCAAGAAGCAAGGTGTGTAAGAATCCTTCTATGTAGATCTCAAAGAAGAAAATTATAGTCTTTGCTTTGACTGAAGAAAAAAAGCACACTAAGAAACACATAAAATGGGGAAGAACTTTATGCTATTTGTATTTACAGTTTCTTGTTATGGTTCTCTCATTGATTCATTTGCTCTTGAACGTCCACGAAGATAGGGAGGATACCTGGCAAAAGGCTCTGGTAAGTGGAGTTATGTATATGAATTTGCCATTGATGAACTACATATTATTGGGTCTTCAACTGAAATAATAAAAACATGCAGGAACTGAGAGACATATCAATGAATGGAGATTTGAAAGGGAAACACTTCTTTCTTGAAACTGATATGAAAGGGCCCGTATTGAAGCTTGATAATACTGGGAAAGCAATAATCACCGTAAGTTTTAATTCCCAACAACTAACTTGCTGTCAAGGCTTGTAATTTGATCTTCCAGCTGCAACATATCGATAATGAAGAAAAAAGATTATGTTTTAGAAAATAAACCAAATAATCTTGATCATATCCGCTAATTGCTCATTGCTGAATTTTAGTTTTGCCCAACTATATACCTGGTCTTTCAATTTTCAACTGTGTTTTTGACAGGTTCTACGGCACTTAGGACGCATTCAAGAGACTCGAGTTGGGCATCACAGGGTGATGATCCTTTCAAAGCATCAGTAGTGAAAAACAATATCTTGATCGTTGTTCAGTTTTTCCATTAGGTTGTGTGAATTTTTTGAGCTATGCGCTTGTCTTTTTCTTCGGTAGGCTTTCCAAATCTTACATTGCATATGTTTTGTGGTAATCTGATCCTATATTTTATCTCACCAAAAGCATTTACATTTTTTTTGAAACATAAGCATTTACATTTTTAAGAGATGCATTTATATTGTAGTCTACGAACTAAGCCAATTCCTTATATTTCTAGCTGGCTACAAACACGACCTTGGATCATGACCAGCTGATCCAAGGTTCTAAATAGCAAGGCTTTTTATTAAAATTCACTGGTCTCAAGTTGTCCAATGGTGGTTTTTTTGTGCCAGGTAAATTGTCTCCTTTAGTTGGTCGGCGTTATGCCTACATAACTCTTTCTTATTTTCAGCTCGATATATTCTCTGTATGAATATTAAAAAAAAGCCTATTGAACTTCATGTCTGCAAGGAATCAAGATTAAACAATTTTTGGGTTTTGTAAGCTGCAACCAGTGTGGTATATTCCCTATGGCCTATGGTTTCTGATTGCAGATTGCAATTAAAAGGTAGATATACCTTCATATATTTTTGTCATGGCATCTCGTGACAAACTATGTGATGCGGTTGTATTTATACGAGATCCTGTGACAAAAATCTAGCAAATTAGTATGGCACAAGATTTGGGGCATTTATTTTGGGATTATCCTCGACAAAAGCCCAATTTTTTCCCCACCGGTGAATGGAATAGGCTTGATCTTTTAGATGTCACCTCGACAAGATGGAATTGGCTCGGCTAATGGTGGAGATGTGCAGAAGTGTAACACTAGTGAAAAATGGATCTTATTTCATATAAATGTTGCTGCGGAAATTCTCAATGATAAATTTATCCCCTATTTCCCGAATAGGTGATAAAAAAATTGTCACCGCCTAGTTATCAAATTAAGTCAATATGAAAATTTATCATCATTTTGTTATGGAAAATTTAGTGACTAAATATTTGTTACTGAATTGTCACTATTTTTTGGTGGCTAAAGTAAATATACAAAAATATTGTCACTAAAAATTTTAGTGGCATCATTTTTGGTAATATGTTATTGACTTGTCAATGAATATTTTAGTCACAAATTACTTTATCATCAAATTGACACTATTTTTTAATGATAAAGGTAGAGGCAAACAAAATTTTGTCACTAAAATTTTAGTAGCACCATTATCACACTGATTTGGCACCAATTTTTGGTGCCAAAATTTGTGAATTTTTAAAAATTCCCACAATGGCACGTTAATTGCCGTGTGTTCAACATGCAGCGGTGTGACCGCACATTTCCAAGATGTGGCTGCATGGCTGCCAGTTGCCCTTGTGCAACCGTTGCGAGCCTTGCCACAATGTCGTTGGCAGATCTTGCGCCACTGCCTTGCACCGTAGTCATGCCATTGCCGCCGACCACCCTCTGCTGTTGCACCTTGCCACCACAATGGGCTGTTGCTGTTGGGAGATCTCGTGCTACTGCCTGTAAAACCCGTGACTCGAGTAAGAGTTTTACATTAGTGAACCAATCGGTTGTAGCTGTTAGTTCATATCAAGTCAGTTTCATAAACCGCGTGCTAAATCGAGGTTAACCGTGAGTTATAAGTGATGAGGGTCAAATATATTTAAGTATATGATGATAATAAAAGAAAGATGATGAGAAATGAGATATCAAAGTATATGACAATATGCAGTCATTTTTTTTAATGTATTTGATCTAATTTTTTATGTATCTGATCGTAAAATTATTTTGAGGCCGAATAATATATTATGACGCATTATAGTGTATTTTGGGTGGGTTATTGGCTATAGAACATGTCACTTTGATGTTATATGTAAATTGTATTTTATGAGATTTCCCCCTATTTTTTAGATTTTTTAGAATTTATTATGAGTTAATTATTATTTTTGATTCGAGTTGAAGTCAAGTCAACTTTTATTTATGAGATTACCCCTGAGACCTCCTTCACAACTTTTCTCCCCCTAACCCTCGATGCCGGTCCCGATTCTCACCGTCGACGCCTCCTCCTACCATCGCACTGCCGCCAACCACTGTCATGTCGTCCCCAGTCTTCCTGGTCGCTGCCTGACCTCAATGTCGCACGAGAGTTGTGCCCTAGATCCACCCGCCGTGATGTTGATTCGCCACTGCCCCTTTGTGATGCTGACACCCTCCTCTTGACCTAGCCTCCCTCTCGACCTAGCCAAGCTTTCCCCCATACTCAGCACTACCACTAAGGCCGTCCAAGGGCCGATGGGACGTGCCAACCGACCCTGTCCGACTCGACGCTGCCATATGCGATCATTGTTGCTAATGTCGTCTTCACCACCACCACCATTAGATTAAACTCGCCGAGTCGGTGCTGACCCATTACCCCAATTACCTTACTAGAAAAGTTGTACGAAAGCCGTCGAAAATTGCTTGAAAACTACTGGAAAAGCGGATTTGTTGAAATTCGCTAGATCTTCTACCAAATTCATCTAATCGAACCCGATCGAACTTCGGATGTAGCCGGGTGTAGAATTTGAGTCTCAAACTGTGTGACAAACCTTAGTTGTCGTTGATTGCTGATGACACGAGGTATAATTAACTCCCACCTAATTACTTAAAAGAGATGATTATTAGCACAACATGATAGGATTGATTGATTGATGTGTTAAATATTTTTATTGTAAATAAAAATGAATTAGATGATTGAATGATATTAAAAATAAATGCTAAGGAAATAATTAAGTAAATTAAAGAGGTAATGTTAATCGAATACAACGTAGCATAGGAAATCTGATGGGGATTGATGTGTGAGATTTGATATGAGGTGTGCCTTGATGTGTACGTGCTATAGGATGTGTGAATGCATCATCGAGGGCGTTAAGCTTTTAGTTTTAATGTGTAGGTATGGAGTTGGAGCTCGTCGCCTAAACGTGTGGACCTAATTAGAGCTTTACCAGGTTCATTTAAGACTCGCTTCTTGTTTGACTTCTATACTCTATTGTACTTTATTTTAATAGGTAAGTGGACATGTCGAGTGGTGGATTTATTGTATCTCACTCCACACGGTGATTTAATCGGACTAATTTCTTCATTAATAACTCTCGAGGAAGCGATCCCTCAAGTACATTTTTGAAAACTCAGATCCAGATCACAATACCTTTGAGCCATTATATTACAGTCCCTACCTAGACCTATGTACATGTAGTTTTCTTAAGATAAAGCGTGTGTTACTCAAAGCGGACTCTGGATTTGGCGAGCATCTGTTCTATTCCCGAGGGATCCTAATAACTCCACCTTTGAGTTCCTCAAACCCGGAGAAGTGTAGAAGTTGACAGGTACTACTATGTAGCGCATGTCTAAACTTATGGTTTTAAGGTACTGAAGGCACATACATGCCTGAAAGTATTTGGCCTTTGTACTCAGGGCCAACAGTGATACAGAAGATGTAAAGAGCTAAAAGAATAGAAATTGATTTTTTCGCATAAGGGATAGTTTTAAAGTTGTCAAAGAATGAGATGGGATAGAAAGGGGACATTGTCGCGCGGGGTTAACGACTCCTAATTATTGCCTTTATGAGAAATTCTATGAGGAAAAATAAAAATATTTTCATTTAACAAGAGAGTTAGCTTTCCTATGCCAACTTGTTAATAGTTATTTTTGGACCAATAACCCTCGTTATTGACGTTTACTATTATCTATGTAAGTGGGAATCTTAAAGATTTAATGCTATCAGGACTGCGGAGGAGTAGCAATTAAATTATGCAAATGTAATTGATGTGGCTAAGTGGTGAATTGTTTTAAATGATGCAACTTGAATGTTATTTCTGTGAATGGATAAAATATTTGCATGTAAATGATAATTGTGAATAGAAACGATCAGGTTGAGCAATGGATTCTAAACTTGGCCCAGAAGATAAAAAAGTAATGATAATTGAAATATTGAGAGAAATGTTATGTTTTTTGCTTAATTTTTTATTTTTATTCATATATATATATATATATATATATACATACTATTTGTTGTTAATAGGGTGGTCCCTATTGGACTTTTAGAGGGGATTATATCTGTTATGTTTTAAAAATAGTTATTTTCTTTAAACTTTTCACTTGTTTGGCTTGTTTTACACTTGAGTGCATATCATAATATCCATTTAGAACGCTAAAACCTAAACATTTCATCTATGTTGTATGCTTGCATCACCATCTTGACATATTGAGGTTGACTTAACCGAATCAAGGTAATAAGTGAACGGTTTGATTGTTGGCAGTATTTCCGGGTTAGTTCACGCGTAAACCGAAACGGGGTGTTACATTGCCGCCTCTATCTGCGCTCACACCACTATTGCCCTACCCCTTGCGCCACCGCCGGCAGCGGCCACCATCATGCCACTGCCGTCCAGCCACCTCGCCGCCTCAGCCTCCATGCCATAGGCCCAGCCTCCATGCCATAGCCCAATCATGTTGAATTTGTCACCGAATTATTACCAAAATTTGGTGAAAAACACTAACCACCGATATTTACCTCCAATTTTTTGTAACAGTCTGCCATCATTATGCCACTTAAATTCGGAGACAATTTGTCACCAACTTTGTCACTGAAATGTTTTTGTACCAATTTGTCATCGTTTTGTTACTAAATTTAATTATATGCAAAACCTTTTGTCACTGAAATTTTCAGTGACAAATTCGGTGATGCAGAACCTTTTGTACAGAATTTTAGCCTCCTGTCATTGAAAATTTTGGTGACAAAAATAAAATTTCCACTAGTGTAAGTACCCTGGCGCAAGGTTATAGGGTTTTGGTTTTACTTGCCATGGAAGCTAGTGATCGACTTCAAAATTAGAATCGTTCGTTGGGTTAATCAAATTTAGTTTCTTCATTTCTGAACCGAATAAATAGAAAAAGGAATAGATCAGTTTTCAGTTGCATGAAAGTGTTATTAAAAACTGATTAAAGACAATGAAGTTCAGTTTGGTTGGCTAACCCAACCGTGTTTAGCCCTAGATATAGGTCCTAAAATACCACTCCTCAATGGTCAACCTTATAAGCTTTCTTACATAATTAATACATCCGTAAAACAAATTTGGATTCTCTTATCATTCAAAGTATTATATTGTAGATAGCAATGTTCATAATAAAGAAGTGCATGATACACTGGTATGCTACAATCAAGAATCACATTACAAATCTGAAGACATTTCCATCCGCTTAGGAAAAATAGCTGGAAGTATGATGTGGAAGATGGAATTGAGATATATCATATATAGCTACTAATTCACTACTCTTGGAACTGCCAACCATGAGAAAGGAAAAATACAAACCAAACCCTAATCGAATCCATGATCATGTTTCCTTGCCAGCTGCACCCTTGTCGATCTCATGCACATGGATTGTAGCTACATTTTTCATTGATCACAGACCTCTATCTATAAAACCCTAAGTTATCTCTTCCAATACTCGCACATCACCTTCTTCTCCTTTAGTTTCTAGCAAGCAGCTTCAAGATCAGTAATGGCTTCCAAGCCTGTTGCACATATCCCTTCTCCTCTCTCTCAATCTATTCTTTTTCACACTATTCAGTTCAACATATGTTCCATGCCTCAATCCCCAAGAAGCCTCATTACAAGCCCCCTCACAAGTTTCCTCCAGTGTTCCCATCATGCCCAAGAGACACACTAAAACTTGGGGTTTGTGCCAATGTTCTCAACTTGGTTAACGTGGTCATAGGCAGTCCTCCAACCCTGCCTTGCCGTTCTCTCCTCGAAGGTCTTGCTGATCTTGAAGCTGCTGCCTATCTTTGCACCGCTATCAAAGCCAATGTTTTGGGTATCAACCTAAATGTTCCAGTTTCTCTCAGCTTGGTGTTGGACTCCTGTAGGAAGAAGGTCCCTGCTGGGTTCAAATGTGACTAATATAAAAATAAGACTTTGATCTATCAGTCTTTGCTTAAATTTTGGAGCTTTTGGGTCTTAATAATTTGTTGGGCCCATGATTATATCTGTGACTCTAGGAGTTTTTCTTATCCATTGAATGCTGTGATTGTTGTGGGCTTCGTGGCGAGTGGTGAAGACTCTTCGCCTTCACTTTCCAATAAAAATATTCTTGTTATATAAGTAAGGGGCAATCTTGATTGTGATTATGTACTAGCGCTGAAATCAAATCAATTAAATAGAAGTAATTTTCCCCCCAAAATTACATATATAGAATTATTGAACATATTGTTTTCCATATATATATATATATATATATATATATATATATATATGTATTATTGTGTCATAACTTTCACGGGTAATAGTACTCAATAATACTGGCAATCCACCATGTAGTTACAAAAGAGTGATACTCCTTAGTGCTAAAAAAATCGAGTAGATAGGCATAGGATAATATTTCATATGTTCTAGTTTATCTGTTTGGATTGTGACAAATAGAAGGAGAGTGTGAAAAAAATGTCCTTTTCTTATATTTTTGCTTATTTAATTTATAAAAAAATGTGAAAAAATCTATTTTCTACCACGGCGGAAAACCTTTTCTTAACCATTTTCCCACATAAAATTAAAGGAAATGAGAGAACGTGGGAATTCTGCTATGCAAATTTTCTTTCATTTCTAACTAAATGCACGTTTGAAGAAATTGATAGGAAAATTAATTTCTTTTTTTCTTTCTCACATCTATGTTCTTTTATTTTCTCACTAACCAAATAGAGAAACTAAAACATATCAATAATTCACCAAGAATAAAGTCATGAAATATAGTAGCAAAATATTACTGGCATATTTATGGTTTTATAACTCGGAAAATATCTTTGCAGTATTCACTATCATCTGATGAACATATTTGTCAAGTACTCGCTAGTCAAAAGAACAAGTTTTTAACAGCGGATAGAAGAAAATGCAATGGTTGCAGTGCATAGAAATAATTACAGCTCATGGGGTTAGTATATGGTTGTGTGACAAGCAAGCTTCACTGGACTTCAATTATAGGAACGTTAATTTGCATAAGTTATATGAGTGCAGATGATTTCAAGACGAACTATGTTTAAATGGAAGATTTGTCGTGTATATTGTGTGTGCAATTAAATGCAAAATTTGTTAGTGGTATGAATAAATTTAAGAGATTGCGTATAGTTTATGATATGCTTAAAGCTGATATAAAATGTACATTAGCTAAAAGTACTAAATATATATCATCTTCTGTTCCAAATTTCAAATATAACGACCACTTTAAAAGTAATTAATCGAAATTAAAAATCTATATTCCATTCATGTTAACAAATCAGATTTTTTTATAGGTATTAGATATAAAACTAATTTTTAAAGGTCTCGCAATTTATCCACCTTAGAAAATTTCGTCTTTCAAATTCTTATATTCAGCCCGTGGCTAACAATTGAGTCAACATCTAATCTAATTCATTATTTAATATAAAATTAGGTTAACTTTGATACTATCCGTAATGATTCGACCCGCAAACTAATATCTTAAGTTATCTTTTTGAAATTGATTAACTGAAGTTCAAGATATACACGTATGTATTCTCACTAATAAATCAAATCTTATTCAACATGTAACTATTTTTTAGGAGTCTTACATCAAATTCTTAGACATTTTTTTCTCAATTTAGATAAAATTACTCTCGACCTCCAACCCAACCACCCTCGTAATGCAAAACACGCGTCAACTAAATTGAGTGTACAACTCATTGTTATACTATTTTTTTCTCTCTGAAGTTCAATGCTCTTGATCTTTTGTAATTATTTATAATTAGTTTTTAAAACACGTGAATTCACGACTTTCACAAGGTTAGCTAAGAAAGGCTAAACCGATTTAGTTTTGTTAATAGTTTGATGGAGCCCAAGTAGCTAGGCATGCAGGAGCACTACAAAAAAATATTATTTTTACCCACCACAAGTTTTAGAGCATATTTAATATTGGCGTGTGCAACTCCAATAAATAATTTTAAAATTTGCGAAAAAAATTCAATGTTACACACGTAAGGTTCACAAATTATAATGCTACGGGCATATATACTTTGGATATATATTTTTACGATTTTTAAAATTATTTTGTGGACTATACTTCCACACAAGCTAATTGTATAATTTATAATGACTTTTAGTATACTCTATGGCTTGTCATGGACAAAAATTAAACTTTTTGGAATGCAGTTTTATATGTACACATGAATTTGCATTCTCACTACAAAATACCCCAAAATTTTCTCTATATGTTTATGGTTGCATTTTTCCCTGGAGCTGTAAATCATTCTTAAGCATAATCATAAAAGAAATTATCTCAGTGAGAATTGAGACGATATATGTTTATGATTTTGATTGTGGTATGTCAAATCATTCGTAAGGAGGCGCGCGTACTTGATCTACTGTGGACAAATAAGATTTTCTTTTTATCATGTCTTAAGACCATCGACAAAATAAAGCCTCTGCAACATTTAGGAGTGAGATTAGCTAGCTGTGACATAAATATCTTCTTTGCTTTTAGTAAGCTGATCCAAAGGAAATAGATGTCAGATGGTTTTGAAAGTTTCAAATATCGAATCAGTAATACATGTAGCAGCAAGGAAGTGATAGGACCTGAGGTCACATGTTTCCTTCGATGACTGCACCAGCCAAAGTTGAAGGATACCAAATTGCAACACCTTCAAAAATCCGTGCCTCCATTGGCCCTTCTCCCATCTTCCCTGTCTTCCATCCTGACACCTCCCTACTGCAACGCCAACTGGAAGATATACTAAAAGATTACCTGATATGTGTACGCCTCGCTGTAAATCCCTCAAAACCATGCGTTGGGTAAAAAAATGCCTCAAAACATGCACATATAATTTATCAACCAGCCATTTAGCAACGAGAGGCTGCCATACTTGATGCCAAAAATCTTCTCTGCCTTGTGTCACATGTCCGGTGAATTACACCCCTTTTATTCCTGTACCATTTCCACTACCTTCCAGACTTTCCCATGCAAACCCAATATTTATATCTCATATTACAAAGTTATAAGCCCTAGAACTTACAAGTGCATGCCCTCATTGAATGATCAAAATATGTGCTAGTATTTAATTAACATATGCAAGATTGTACAGGGCCCTTGCACTAGCTTATGACTGCTTCTCTTCAAATTGTTATTGGGAGCATTGAATTTGGCATGGCGCAGAAGTCACGGGCAGTTCTTAAGTTGGTCTATATAAGCCTCTGCATTGTTGCAAATGTAAATACACAGGAGAAGGTATTACCTTTCGTTGTTACAATTAAGCTATAGCCAAACATGGGCACTAGGATCCCTGCCCTTTTCGTTATTTTCATGGTTGTGGCTACCCCTACTGTGGCTTGTGGCTATTGCACCAATCCACCGTCAAGCTCAAGTTGCTCAACATCAACATCTACATTCCACTTGCATTGCAAGTCCTGATTACCTGCGGGAAGAACCCACCACCTGGTGTTTGTCCTCCTCTTTAAGTTGTGTTAGCATTTGTTGTTGTTAGGAGAGGGTTTAGATGATTTACAGCGGCCAAGAATTGGTGTGAGAAGGTATTGGAGTCTTCTAGTAGAGTTTGGTTACGTTCGGTTTCATGGTAGAGTAAGCTAGGTAGCAATCAGCTTAGCTCTTGAACATTTCGAAGTTTGTGGCTTGCTAATGAGACATTTCTCGTGTTCCTTTTACGTGAACTCTTTCCTTCTGATTTAAATGTCTTCTTCACTCGTCTAAACTCTATAAATAATACATTGTATGCATAGTTGCAAAAATTGGAATCGGGTCTGAATCGATTTATGAGGAAGTCACTGAATCGGATCGAATCAGTCTAAATTTATCATGAATCAGTTCATTTGAACGGTATAAATTGGTCATATACAAAAATTTTAATTTAGTCAAAATTGGAGGGTTACTGGTTATAAAATATGTTATTCTAACGTTATTTTGACGTCATTTTTATGTTACGATGTATATTATATTTTTTCATATTTTTTTGATTTTTTTAATTATTTGGAATTCATTATTATTTTTGATTTGAGTCGGAGTCGAGTCAACTTTTAATTATGAGAATGTCACCTGCTATTTCTTCCCCGCCCTCTGATTCTCTCTCCCTGACGCGCCGCCCATCCTTCACCTCCTCCCATCGTCATCGCTACCGCCCCTGCCCAATCCGCCCCGCCCTGCCTCCCCCGCCGGTGCCCCACCCTGTCCCTACCACCCTCCCCCTCGCTCCCAACCCCAACCCGCCACTTACTTCCCCACCTGTCCCCCACGCGCCTCGCCGCCACCCCCAGCCCAATCTGCCCCACCTCGCGACCCCTTCCCAACCGGCCCCTCCCGTCTTCCGCTCACCCGGCCTCCGCCCCCCCCCTCCCGGTCACCCGTCGCCGCCTCCCCGCCGCCATTCGGAATTGGCTCAAATAAGGTGTAATCGGTTCGAATCGGCCGATTTGCAGACCGATTTGAGCTGATAATCGATTTACTTTTTTCTTATATATACAGATTGCCTCCGATCTGATTTAAATCGGCCAATTCCAAATGAAATTGACCAATTTTTGCAACATTGATTGTATGGTAGGTACGTACTGTACTTAATTACCACATTGATTTCTGGTTATCAATTATATGAGCTAATTAAGCATAGCTGCTAGCCCGCTTATATAGAGCATAATCTTCACATAAGAGGATGATACATATTGTTAGAAATTATTAATCAATTTCACCACTCCTTGGCTAAAGGTTATAGGTTACAAACTTCTCATGAATGGACATCACGATAAAAGATGTTATTTTTTATTTTAGGAACCGTCACCCCTCCGCTCTCTATAAATTAACAAATTTAAAATTAAATTGTGTTCTGACACTCTAATGCTATGATGCGCATCCTTGACGGTCCTGGTTTAACAGTTGGAAAACATTGACTTTTGATTTGTAAATTCACTAAGACCTGAGAAAAATTTGTCGTTTGTAATCTATGTGAAATATTACTTTTTGGATTCAGATAAATTGTATTTTATTTTCATATATACTAATTACATTTGGTCAAGAACTCTATTAGATATAGAATATAGAATCTTCAATAGACTAATTAACTAAGCATAACTTATCAAGCACACAGTGGAAAGAAAGTAAAGCTATATGTACGTATTAGGTAGTTGCATTGCATGTTTTCATTAACTTATTTTGGAGTATACCGCAGCTCATCATGATTTCCCTGATTTTTAGGTTTTACACATACAACGCACTCCAAAAGGAAATGAACAAGCAATATATTCATAATAATACATATGGAGCAAACTGCCATGACCCAGAGCAAACATATAACTGGCAATTTTTAGTGCATTATTTTAAACGACATTTTTTCATAGTACTAGCCAATCACTTGTGATAGGAGTGTAATGTATTATTTTAAAATAAAAAATAGGTATTATCAATGTAATTTCTTCTTCATAATAAATTAATTCTTCTAATTTAAAATACAAAGAATAAAATATTAGTTAAATTTATTTAAAGAAAATTTTTACATATTGCTAAGATTAATCATATGCCCCATTAGAATAGATGGCCGAAGTGTTGCACAAATACTATTTACTAAAATTATTCTCATGATCGCAATGGTGAAATTTAAATTTATATCCAGTCATGAATCATGATTGATCTTCCTTAAATGAAACTCCAAGGACTTTTCCTGTTGCAAACGACTCAGAGATTTTGATATTTTTAAACTAAAGGCATATAAAAACACACCCACACACACAGTTACATTGAAGCATAAAGATCCATATATAGTTAGTTGCTATTTAGGACTACTATACCACGATATGACACATTATCTCTATTAGTAATTTGAGATTTGACTAATATGCAACATGGGATAGAACTTAGGGTTACTCCTAGAAAGTAAGGCTAATTTTAATATTTCATATAAGTATGAGGTGGTCAGAATAATTCTCATATGTGAAGAGTTTAAAGAACTTTTGAACATTGGATATGAATGTTTAAGATTAACATTGAATAAGAATGTGTTAGGAAGAATGAATTAGATGAACCTATTAACGTAGAGAATCGTACTAGACGTTAAAGTCGATGTATATGTTATAGGGTTTCCACGTTGAGTTGAGACTTACGAGTTGAGACTCTCCGTGGAGGCTCAGTAGTAAAGAATAAAGTCTTAAGTTCCATGGTGCTTTATGTATATTTTATCAAGTTTTTCATATTGTTGTATTAAATTGTCCTCGTATTGATATTTTGTTGTTATTAAATTCTTTTAAAAATTTTACCTCTATTAATTATTTTCTTGTATAAGTTTATTTGTCGTTTGAATTATTTTTCATTGTGGGAAGAAAGCCTTGAAGGATCTAGTGTATGAATTATAGTCCTAAATTCTCCACACCTGATTAAGGCTTCAGTCTTCATAGATAAAGTGGGGCTGCAAAAAATTAAATGATCCTTTTTAGATAATTTTGTGCAAAATTTTACAAAATTTCATAGAAAATGGAGAAATCCTTTTCGTGGCCATGAAGTGGAGACAGACATTCAAATAAAATGACGCCAATTGCTAGGACATGGAGTGTGCTACTTTTTCCTTGTGTTCCTGTCTTTAGATCTTTCCAATATGTGGTTCAAGCTCTCTCGATGTTAAAAGCTAAATATCTTGATTACTTCGAATAACACGCATGTTTTAGAACATTTCGGTCTCTCCTACTCCCATCTACGTGTTCCCTAGCTAATATTGACAGTTAGCTAATTTACTCAATCAACACTCAAATATTTATCGCTCAAGTTAGATTCTTGTACTTTTGGTTCTAGCTAGTTACAGTACAGATTCATGAATACAAAGAAAACATTAACCAAGAGGAGAAACAATATTATTGGAATTTGAACAATTGAGCCAGACCAACTTGACATAAGATCATAGTAATACATAATTGAACTCAAAACACTCCCAAACATTGTCGAAAAGACAACATTAATTCAACCAAGATGTTGAAACAAACAGCAATCGTCAACCAAGTGGTGCTTAAGCACACTGGAACCCATCGGGGACGGACTTGCCACAGACATTGAGCAACAGGCTTAGCGAGATTGGCAAGTTGAGATTGATGCCCAAAATGTTGGCTTTGATGGCCGTGCAAAGGCAGACGGCGGCTTCAAGGTCCACCAGCCCCTCTAGCAAAGAGCAGCAGGGTAAGGTCGGTGGCGATCCAAGCTTGATGTTCACTAGCCCAAGCACATCTGCACACACTCCAAACTTGAGTGCGTCTCTTGGGCAGGTAGCTCCGGTGGGTGTTGGTGTTGGGCAAGGATTTGGCTTGGGCTTTGGAGGGTTGGGAACGCACCCGCAGCTGGTGCATGCGCGAGCGTTGCCAATGGTGAATAAGAGAAGGTTGGCAAGGAGGAAGAGAGCAAAGCTCTTTGAGGCCATGATCAAACACTTGCTAGAGTACTTACACTAGCTAACTGCAAGGGGAGAATGTCTTGTATTGATGAGTGAGGGGTTGTAACAAGATGATGGTATTTATAGAGAGTTCACCATGAAATAGTTATTGACATGAGGGTTTTGATGTTATGATGGTAGTCCATGTGAAAAAGCTGGCGAGGAATTTAGCTGGCAGTGCAAGTGGTGGGGATCATCGTACATTATTGGGAGTTGTTTATGTGGTGGATATCACAGAGAAGAGAAAGCAAATAGTAAACCATCTTTTTTTTTAACTGTGTATGTTTTTGCCCCTGGAACAAAAGTATACGGCATGTAGAATTATGTTTCCTTTGAAAGTGAAGCAGGCTTTGGTGAATATCGTATGCTGTTTTGGACCCTTGTGAATAGATAATAGACGAGGTGGCTGGCTTGCAATGGTGTCTAGAATTGATTGACTAGACACATGAACGTCCTCTCTGGCAATGGGTGAATATATTATATGGTGCACATTTTTGGTTATATTATGGGCTTGTTAATTTCTTGCCCTATCAAAATTACCGGATGTACAATCTTACAATTGAAGACTTGTATTCGGCTAGTTACAGTACACATTGATTTTGGGATCCTTCACGTACGTAGAATGTCATGCATCAAGCTTAATATATATATATATATATATATATATATATATATATATATATATGAGAGAGAGAGAGAGAAAGCGTGGCGGTAATGGAGCACAACTAACTTGGTTGTGCTCAATTTATATTTTAGCCGTTGGATTGAATCCAACAGCTGAAAATAACTCAACAACATCAACCCCCTGCTCCCGCTTCGGATATTGCCGCGCCGATCGCCACCAACATCCCTGTTTTTGCTGGCATCGCCTTGGGTCACCTGGGGTAGTCCAGGCTTGGTGAAGAATTAGGAAGGGGGGGCGGGGGACGGGGCTAGGGATGGTCGCCCGGCAGTAACGACGATTGCCAGCGAGCCACATTCGACCGGTCCTGTAACACCCCGTTTCGGCTCACCCGTGAACCGACCCGGAAATGTCACCGGCGACCGAACCGTTCGTTAATCTACTAGATTCGGTTAAGCCGACCAGGATCTACTCTCGGCGTCTCAAGATGAAGATGCAAATATGAAATGCATAAATGAGAATGATAGGGTTCTAACGCGGTCCTACATGCATGCTGTGATGTACAAGCAAAAACAAGACAAAATAATAAATGAGAAACCAAAAGAAAATATATAATATTTTATGAAAATACGATAACACATAATAATCTACCATGACATTAAATCATTATCTCATTCATTTTTACCCGAGCCGAGTCTGAACTCCAAGGCTCCCTACTCATTCATGTTCATCAGTTCGTTTCATAACAAGTAATTCATCAAGATAAAAACATGGTAATAATCATCCACACAGCATTAAACAACCATCATTATACATTACACGCGGCAGGTACATGTGTGCGCGGTTCCGTGCTGCTCCTCCGCAGTCCCGACAGCTTTCATCGCTCGCATTCTTCACCTACATATATATAGAAAAACCGTCAGTAACGAGTGTTACCGGCCCGGAAAATAACTAATATCAATCTGGCACAGGAGAGCAAACTCTCCTGTTGAATCAAAACCATATACTTCCTCAAGAACTCTCATCAGGGCACATACGGGAGCCGTCGCCGTCGGGCCGTCGCCCTCGGGTCGACAGCGTCCCCCTATCTTTCTCATTCTCATACCTTGGCCATTTCTCTATTGCTTCTCGCATCAAATTTCATTCCTTACCGCCCTCTGCACCTTCCATATTACTCCTGGCCTTGAGCACAAAGGCCGAGCACTCTCAGGCAGTCGCCTTCAGTACCCTTTGAAACCACAAGTCTAGACATGCGCTGCAATGCAGTACCCGTAAACCTCCACACTTCTCCGGGTTTGAGGAACTCAAAGGTGGAGTTGTCCGGATCCTTCGGGAACGAAGTGGGTTCTCCCCAGCTCCAGAGCCCGCTCTTCCGGGCACACGCCCTATCTGAAGACGTGGCCGCAAGTAACCCTCATTCCATCTCTCACCGAAAACACGAAAACTATATATATATAGGCCTGGGTTGGGATTTATACAATAGGCCCGAAGGCATCGTGAGCTGGATCTGAAGTTCGAAAACAAACTCGAGGGATCTCATCCTCGAGGGTTATTAATCCGAAAAGAACTGTTGGCTAAATGGCCCGAGTTAAGTGGGATCCGATAAAACGCCACTTAACTCGTCCTGCACATGATAAATCAAATATACAATAGAGTAGTGTAAAACAGAGAACGAGTCCTAAACGGACCTGGTAGAAGCTCCAAACGGGTCCACGCGCCTAGGCGGCGAGCTCCTACACCGTACCTACACAATCAAGCTAAAAACTAACGCCCGCATGATGAATCACATATCCTATACCATGCACGCACAATCAACACAATCACACATCAACCGTCACACATCAACCTATATCAATTCTAACAAGTCTACTTAGGTTAGTTTACATTAGATCATGATTATTACTTAATAACCCTAATTAGTTTCATAACTTCTATTTTTAACACCACACAATTCCACAAATTTCATATTTTATTCTAAATCAAATCCACATTTATATAAGTAATTACAATGCACAATTCATCAATCATAGCATGCAAATTCTAATAATCAATACTTTCAATTAATTAAGTTAAAATAAATTATACCTCGCGTCGTCGAAAATCGGCGACGGCTAGGGTTTCCGTTTCGCGGCTCGAAACTCGAATTCGGCACCTAGCGGCGTCCGAAGTCCGATCAGATTGGACCGGGTGCGTTCGGCGGATGATCCGGCGAACTTCCCTCGAATCCAATTTTCCGGCGGTTCCGGCGGTTTTCCGGCGAGTATCGGCGGTTTTCCGGCGGATTCCGACGGTTTTCCGGCGACGATTCGGGACGGGGCAATCAAGGGGTCTATCGGCACCAGCTCGACGAGCTTGGTCCGATGGCGGTGTCAAACAGAGCAACCGAGGCCGCGATGGCCGTCGGCGGCGACGTTGAAAACGGGCGGCGGCGGCGGCGTTCTCCAATCGGGGCTCCGGCCGGCCTCGACGGCGGTCGGGAGGATGGGGGAAATGTCGGCAACGGCGAGGGGGTGGTACTGGTGGTCGTAGCGGCGGCGACGGCGGCCGAACGGCGGCGGAATCGACGGGCGGAGCGTCGCGGTTCGTGGGGCAAATCCGGCGTCGTGGCGGCGAGGCAGTGGCCGGGGTGGGTCGTGGCGGCACGGCGACTTCACGGCGGGGCGGGGCGGCGTCGATTGGCGGCAGCACGGCGTCGGCAGCGGCGGCGGCGGCGACCACAAGGGGCGGCGGCGAGGGTTTGGGTTTTGGAAAAAAAAAAGTCGGGGAAGAAGAAGAAGTGTTGTAGTGGCAGTTTCGTAAATAAGTATTGACTCGATTCCTACTCGAGTCAAAATAATAACTGGTTCGTAATAAATTCTAAAAAAATCTAGAAAAATATGGAAAAATTCTATAAAATAAAACAAACACAACAACATCCAAATGACATGCTCTATAACTAATAACCCACCCGAATATCGTCTAAACGCGTCCTAATTCGTTATTCGGCCTAAAACTATTCTACGATCAAATAAAAATAACAATCAATACTGCATACCTCCATATACTTGATAACCCATTTTTTCATCATCTTTCAGGCGTTATCATCATACACTTGAGCATACATGACCCTCATTGCTCATAACTCACAGCTGGCCTCAACCCAGCTCGCGGTCCATGAAGCTGACTCGACTCGAACCGACTGGTTCACTCCCGTAAAACTCTGACTCGAGTCACGGGTTTTACAGGTGGCGACCGAGGTCCGTGCTATGTAATACGATAAAAAGTGGCTGCTTTCTCGTTCCTGAATGGCACCTCAAGTTGGATGGAGGTTGACGACGATAAGGGAGAGGCAGCGATGTCGGCAGTTGGACGGAGGCCGGCAACGCTCCAAGAAACAGAGCAGAGAGGGGCGGCTAATATGGTAAGGGAAAGAGAAAGAGGGGAAAGGAAGGAAAAGAGGGGTGGCGCTGGCCGGCAGTGGTGCAAGTGATGGTGGCAACAAGGTCACCGGCGATCAGGGTGGAGCGGCAAAAACAGAGGAGAGGGGGACGATCGTTGGTAAGGGAGAAATAGGGGAGGTCGGGGGCTCGATGGCAATTTTATAATTAAAACTTGACTTGCTCCCGACTCGAGTCAATATTATAAAATACATCCGAAAAAATATAAAAATATAGTAAAATAACATAAAATAAAATAATCTAGTTCTAATAGATTATTTTATTTTATGGTAGTTTACTCTATTTTTTTCATATTTTTTGAGATGTATTTTGTAATATTTACTCGATTAAGGGGTAGGGTAGTTTCGTAATAAAAACTTGATTTGAACCCGACTTAATTCAATATTACAAAATAGATCCCAAAAAATACAAAAAAATATAGTAAAATATGATAAAATAAAATAATTGAATTATAATAGATTATTTTATTTTATGGTATTTTAATCTATTTTTTTCAAATTTTTTGAGATGTATTTTGTAATATTGACGCGAGTCGGGAACGAGTCAAGCTTTTATTTTAAAACTACCCCTCTCAAAAAATATGAAAAAATAGGGTAAAATACCATAAAATAAAATAATCCATTAGAATTTGATTATTTTATTTTCTGGTATTTTTTGGAATTTTTAAAATATTGTTTGGGATTTATTTCGTAATATTGACTCTAGTAGGGCCCGAGTCAAGTTTTTATTACAAAACTTCGCCTACCTATTTCCTTCCCAACTCGTATCAATATTACAAAATAAATCTTAAAAAATATGAAAAAAATAGATTAAAATGTCATAAGATAAAATAATCCATTAGAACTCGATTATTTTATTTTATGGTATTTTATTATATTTTATTATAATTTATTATAATTTTTGGGATATATTTGATAATATTGACTTAAGTCAGGAGCGAGTCAAGTTTTTATTACAAAATTACGCCTACCTATTTCCTCCTTCCTCCCCTATTTTGCAGGCCACTCTGTTTTCCCACCCTTATTTTGTCGTGCCACCCAACCACCAACGACCTCACCGCCGGCCGCCCGCTGGCGACCTCGAGACATAGCCAAGCTTTTATTATAAAATTATTTTATATATTTTTTAAAATTTATTTTGTAACAGTGGCTCGAATCGGGAGTGGGTCAATTTTTTTATAATAATAATTTGATACGGTCCCGACTCAAGTCAATATTACAAAATAAATCCCAAAAAATATTAAAAAATATAGAAAAATATCATAAAATAAAATAATCAAATTATAATGGATTATTTTATTTTATGGTATTTTAGCCTATTTTGTTCATATTTTCGAGAAGGGTAGTTTTAAAATGAAAACTTGATTCAGTCCCTACTTTGAGTCAATATTATGAAATAAATCCCAAAATATAAAAAATACTATAAAATAAAATAATAAAATTCTGATCAATTATTTTATTTTATAGTATTTTACTCTATTTTGTTCATATTTTTTCGAGAGGGGTAGTTTTGTAATAAAAACTTGACTCGATCTCGACTTGAGTCAATATTACGAAATAAATCACAAAAAATATTTTAAAAATAGATTAAAATACCATAAGTTTTTATTACAAAATTATTTTATATTTTGGTATTTTAGTATATATTTTTTATATTTTTGGGATCTATTTCATAATATTGACTCAATCGGGACCGAGTGATGTTTTTATTAAGAAATTATTTTATTTTTAAAATTTATTTCTTAATATTTACTCAAGTTGGGAACGAGTTAAATTTTTATTACGAAATTGCCATCGCCCTTTACTTCCCCTACCCCTCTATTTTGCTATGCCACCAACCGCCGGCGACCTCAGCGCAGGTCGCCCGCTGCCATCCCAACTCTTCCTAATGCTTGGACGGTGCATGCCTGAGGTCGCCGTGACAACACGACAATGCCACAGCTCCCCACCGCCGCCGCCGCTATGGCCCCGCCTACCATCTCTTGCCGTAGCTCCCCACCGGGACAATTCGCCTCTGTCGTGGCTGTCCCATCCGCCACTGTGACCCCACCTACCGTTGTTGGAAAAAAAAAGAGGGGGGGGGGGGATTTGTCGAAGGCAAAACAGGGGAGGGCGGGGCAAGGCAAATAAGGGTGCATATTGGGGGTGAGGGACAAGGGGTAGCGCGAGGAGTGGGATGAGGATCGCAGTGGGGGGACGAGGGGTGCTGCGGTTGGTGAGATTGTTGATGGCAAAACAGGGGGGCAGGGTGGCAAACCCGCCGGGGAGGAGGAGGCGGGGCGGGGCGAATAAGGGTGCGGGGACGAGGCAATGTCGGGATGGGACAAGGAAAGCGGTGGGGGACGAGGGGCCCAGCGGTGGGGGACTACTGTCGAGCCAGGAAGCTTGAGGAGGTGAAGAGTGGTGGGGGGGGGGGGTGTTGTGTGTGGGAAGGATGGGGGTGGGGAGGATTATTTCCAGCCGTTGGATTGAATCCAATGGCTGGAAAGATGCAGCACAGCCAAGATAGTTGTACTGCATCATAGCCTCGTCACCCTATATATGTATATATATATATACGAAAATACTACTATACGCTGCTTTAATTGGCAGTGTATATGCAGCGCATCGTATCCAGGCCGTTGGATTTCGATCCAATGGCCTAGATCGATCAGCCAAAAACACACCCCCGCCCCTGCTTCCAGACCGTCCCGAAGCCCGTCCACCAGCCGCCCCCTAGCCCCTTCCCGCCGACCGCCCCTGAACCCGCCCTTGGCCGCCCGCCCCTGCCCCCGCCCCGCCCGCCTCCCCTGCCAACCCCTGCCCTCGCACCAGCCGCCTCGCCCACCTCCCCCGCCTCCCCTGCCACCCCTGCCCTCCGCCCCAGCCGCCGCCCCTGCCCGGCCCCTGCCATCCCCTGCCCCCGCCCTAGTCGCTTCGCCAGCGCCCCCTTCCCCGCCGCGCCCAGCCGCCGCGCCTGCTGCCCCCACCATCCTGGCCGCACCACGGCCTCCACCTCCTGGCCTCGCTCGGCGCTACGGCTCCCCGCCCCCACCCGGCCATGTCAAGGTGTCTACCCGCCGGCCCACGACGAGGTCGTCGGCGGTCGCGTGGCGGGAGGAGGGAAGAAACAGGGGATAAAAACCGGAGATGGCAATTTCGTAATATAAATTTGACTCGATCTCCACTCGAGTCAATAGTATGAAATATATTTTTTAAAAATAATAAAATATTTTTATAATAAAAATTTAACTCGATCTCGACTCGAGTCAATAGTATGAAATAAATTTTTTTACAAAAAATAAAATAATTTTATAATAAAAACTTAACTCGATCTCGACTCGAGTCAATAGTATGAAATTAATTTTTTTAAAAAATAAAATAATTTCATAATAAAAACTTGACTCGATCTCTACTCGCCTCCCTCTGCCCCGCCCGCCTCCCCTGCCACCCCATGCCCCCGCCCCAGCCGTTGCTCGTTGCCTATTCGAGTAAATAGTATGAAATATATTTTCATAAAAAAATTCGTAATAAAAACTTGACTCAATTTCGACTATGATAACTCCGAATATTCAAGGGCGTCAGCGCAGTGATGGCGATTATCAAAGCAGTGATGTAGAACGACTATGGTAGCTCCAAATTTCATAATAAAAACTATATTTGATCCCGACTCGAGTTAAAATAATTTATTACAGTATTATTTTATTTTTTTTAAATTTATTTTGTAATAAAATTTTATTTGGTAATAAAGTTATTTTGTAATAAAAACTTGACTCAGTCCCGCACATGATCGAGTCAAGTTTTTATTACAAAATTATTTTATATTTTTTAAATTTATTTCATATTATTGACTCGATCCAGACTCGAGTCAAGCTTTTATTACGAAATTATTTTTTAAAAACTTTATTCAATAATATTAAATTGACTCCAGTCGAGATTGAGTCAAATTTTTTTTATGACATTATTTTATTTTTTAAAATTTATTTTGTAATATTAACTCGAGTTTGATTGAGTAAAATTTTTATTACCAAAATACTCTCCCCTGTTTCTTCCTCATTTGTTTAGGCACGCCACCCCCTGCAGGTGACCTTGCCGCCGGCAGCCCGTTGGCTAACAATGTCGCCGCCTCGGGGCTGGATGGGCCTGCTGGGAAATGTGCGGCGCCAGTATCGTGTAGGACCGAATAAAGTTTTTATTATAAAATTATTTTATTTTTTAAATTTATTTCATAATATTGACTCGATCTCGTACGAGATCGAATCAAGTATTTATTATAAAAAATTTTATATTTTTAATTTATTTAGTAATATTGACTCGATCTCGTGCGAGATTTTATCAAGTATTTATTATAAAAAAATTTTATTTTTTAAATTTATTTCGTAATATTGACTCGATCTTGTGCGAGATTTTATCAAGTATTTATTATAAATTTTTTTATTTTTTAATTTATTTCATAATATTGACTCGATCTCGTGCGAGATCGAATCAAGTATTTATTATAAAAAATTTTTATTTTTTTAATTTATTTCATAATATTAACTCGAGTCAGGACCGAGTAAAGTTTTTATTACGATTTTACCCTCCCCTATTCCACCCCCGCTCTCTCTCGCCGCGCCACCCCACCACCGGCGACCTCGCCGCCGGCCACCCGCAGGGGGGGCGATGGCTACGAGCGAGGGCGGGGGCTGCGGCAGAGGCTGCGGCGGCCAACTGGGGCGGGGGCAGGGGCAAGGGCAGTGGCGGGGTGAGGGCAGGGGAGGCCTGCGGGGCGGGGGCAGGGGCGGCTGGCGGGACGAGGGTATGGGGCGGCCGTCGGGCGGGGGCCGGGGGCGAGGGTAGGGGAGGCCGGTGGGGGCAAAGGCAGCGACGGGGCGGCCTGCAGGGCGGGGGCAGGGGCGGCCGGCGGGACAGGGGCATGGGGCGGCCGTCGGGCGAGGGCTAGGGCGGCCGGCGGAGTGGGTGGGTGGGTGGGGGGGTGGGGGGTGGGGTGGGGGGTGTGGTTTGATTGTGGGCCGTCGGATCAGGATCCGACGACCCACGCCAGGTAGCGCACTGTAGCGCTGCCCTATATATATATATATATATATATATATACATACACACACACACAGAGTAATATTGGAGTGCCCTGCCTGCTTTTGGAGTGCGGGCAGTGCACTCCAATTCTAATCTGCTCATTATTGAGCTAAAATACGTTCGGAGTTTCTACTAGGTCCGTTTAGGACTTGCCTTAATTTATTGCTCTATTTTATCGTAATTTATTTTTACAAATTGTAGGACAAGTTGAGTGGAGTTTTATTAGATCCCACTAAACCTGGGTCATGTAATTGATCGATCTTCAGGATTAATAACCCTCGAAGATGAGATCCCTCGAGTATGTTTTCGAAAACAAGATCTACCACAACTTGCCTTCGGACCTATTTTATGAATCCCTACCCAGACATATATATATATATATATATATATATATATATATATATATAGTTTTCGCGTGATTTTCGACAGCCTATGCAAGTGGGTATGGTAGTGATTTTCGACAGCCTACGTAAGTGGGTATGGAAGTAATTTTCGACAACCTACACAAGTGGGTATGGAAGTAATTAAGTTATGAAGATGAGAAAGTGAATGAAAAAGTGAAATGAGAAAGTTGTTTTCAGTAGATGCCCTTAGAGATTTCATGTGATATTTTCTTTCATATGAGAGTTTGCTCTAATAGCCAGTTTTGTATTAGTTATATTTTAGACCAGTAACACTCGTTTTTATAATATATGTAGGCAATATATGTAGGTGATAATCAGAAGTAGGATAAGCCGGCCAGGACAGAAGAGCAGTGAAGTCTATTGCACATGTCTAACGATAGAATATTGTGTTATGTTGTCATTATTTTGGGAATGATGTGATGTAATAATTGAATTTATGTGTTTTAATAAATATATTTAGATATTGAATAAGTACAGCAAGTAAGACCCAAAATTTAATGTAAAAAGTAATTAAAATACACATATGGGTCGAGACCCAAGATTCAGAATGAATTATGTAGCAGATTAGAAATTTGTGTGATATATTTATATATTTATATATATGGATTTGACAAGGTGGACCTTAATTACATTTTTAAGGGAAATTTTGTTTGTTCTATTTGTTTGGAATATATATCGACTTTATTGTATTTATTTTGTTTGGTAAACTAGTAGTCATGTCATTTATGTAGTAGCATGTTAGGGTTCCGTGCATTCGTCCATGCATAGTAATAAACATCTTCTATCTCAAGACGCCGAGAGTAGATCCACATGGTTGGGTTCAGGTTAGCTGACCTAATCGGGACCAGTGACATTCTGGTTCGGTTTCTAGCATAAACCGAATTTGGGGTGTTACACCCCGCTCGACCTAGCTCCTCCATGCCAGCCCAGTGTTTGGCCTTTCCCCTCCCTGCGCCACCCCCTCCTCCCCTCCCTGATGTCCTTGGCCTTTCCCCTCCCCGCCCCGCTGCCACCGCCTCAGTCATGCCCGCTCCTCCACCTCGAGGGAGGGTTGACGACAAGACAACGGAATCGAAGCGACCGGCTTTGCTGAGGCCAGCAATGCTCCACAAAACAAAGCAGGGAGGGGCGGCAAACAGGGTAAGGGAAAGAGATAGATGGGAAAGAGGGGTGGTGATGGCCGGTGGTGATGTAGGTGACGGAGGCAGCGAGATTGCCGGCAGTTGGGGTGGCGTGGCAAAAATAGAGGAAGGGGGGGGGGGTGGCGATCGTTGGCAGGGGAGAAACAGGGGAGGTCGGGGGTGAAGAATGACAATTTGTAATAAAAACTCAACTCGCTCCTAACTCGAGTCAATATTATGAAATCCAACGACCTAGATTGGAGTGAGCTGTTTGCGCTGCAAAAGCAGGCAGCTCACTCCAATATTACACTATACAGAGATGCTGCTATTCGCTACCCTATTTGGCAGCACAAGGGCAGCGCATAGGAGAGGCAGCAACGAGAAGCTGGTGGTGCGGCGTGGCTGCGGCTTCGGTCAGGGTGGGGCCGGGAGGTTGGGTATCAAGGGGGCAGGAGCGGGCAAGGGCGGTAGCGGGGGGGGGATTGATTTTATAATTTGACTTTTTCTTGAATCGAGTCAATATTATGAAATCAATCCAAAAAATATAAAAAATTGACTGGCTCCGAGTCAGTAGCAGCACTGGCTGGCAAAACAAAGGAGAAGGTCAGGGAAAAGAAATGCCTTCAGGTGCGGGGGTAGTTTTGTAATAAAAATTTAACTTGCTCCCGATTCGAGTCAATATTATAAAATACATTCCAAAAAATATAAAAAATACATTAAATGTCATAAAATAAAATAATCGAGTTGTTACTTGAATAAAATGCTCTGAACATAATAACCCACCCAAAACTAATAAATAACGTGTCTAAACGCCATAAACAACATAAAATTAATTCTGCGATCCTATATGGATAAAGAAAATAAGCTGAAATATATGATGAGAACGACATATAGATAAAAAGCAGGCATATTAGTTGAAAACTAGCATATCTCATCATATATGCCAATTTATTTTTTTACCCTTAGCGGATCGCAAAATTAATTTTATGCCATTTACCACATTTAGAGGCGTTATTTATTAGTTTTAGGTAGGTTATTATTTTTAGAACATGTTATTCGAGTTAGAATTCAATTATTTTATTTTATGACTTTTATTGTATTTCTTAATATTTTTTAAGATGTATTTCGTAATATTAACTCGAGTTAAGAGGAAGTCAAGTTTTTATTATGAAACTACCCCTGCACCTAAAAGTATTTCTTTTCTGTGACTTTCTTCCTTGTTTTGCTAGCCAACGATGTTGCCGGTGTAACACCCCAAATCCGGTTCACACTCGTGAACCAAACTGGCATGTCATGGGCCTCGATTAGCTCGGTTAACCTAAACCCAACTTGTGCGGATCTAATTTTGTTATTTTAAGATGAAGGTACGACTCACCATGTATGGATGAATGCACAAAATCCGAACATGATACTATATGGATGACATGCGAACTAATTTATACACTAACAATGATTGCGATAAATCAATAAAAATTCTAAAAATAAAACTGACAGAACCTACCTGAAAAGTACAATTAGGGGCCACCTTATCAAAATAATATATACAAATATATATATATATATATATATATATATATATATACATAAATAAGATGTTTGCATTCACACAGAATTTTAATCTATACTGTATCAGTCACTCTAAAACTTGGGTCTCGACCCACCTGTGGAGTCCATTCACATTTCATATCATATCATCCTATCTTAACATTTAATCATAGGATATTATCATGTCTTAGCATTTAATCAAATCAGCCTCAATGTAACTCTCATATGAAAGAAAAACATTTGTATATTTCTCGTGAACTCTCTAAAGGGCACCTACTGAGGAGCCACTGGGCTGTAGACCCGATAGCATCCCGAACTATCTGCTTTGCTGATGCCCCTTTCGGCAATTTTTCTCATTTCATTTTTCTCTGGTCTATTGAGACTACATGTATATCCTAAGCCCTCTCCTTTCCTCCATAATTCTCTTGGCCTTGAGCATGAAGGCTGAGTATTCTCAGGCAGTTGCCTTTAGTACCCTTTGAACTACAAGTCCGGACATGCGCTGTACTTAATAGTACTTATAAACCTCCACGTTCTCCGGGTGTGAGGAATTCAAACGCGGAGTTGTCAAGATCCCTTAGGAATGGAACAGTCAGCTCACTAATCCAGAGCCCACTTTGACAGTCATGGCATCCGCTCATGGTACGTGCAAGTCAGTTTCTCCATCTCTCATCTCACCAAAAACTCAATAAAATTATATATATAGGCCTAGGAAGGAATTCATATAATAGGACCGAAGGAAACTTCTAGTGGATCTTGTTTTCGAAATCATTCTTGAGGGATCTCATCCTCGAGGGTTATTAATCCGAAAAACTGTTCGGCTAAATGGCCCAAATTAAGTGGGATATGATAAAACGCCACTTAACCCATCTTGCAGGCAATAAAACAAACATATAATAGAATAGAGAATAAAACAGAGATGAATCCTAAACGGACCTGGTAGAAGCTGTAAGCATGTCTTTGCACCTAGGTGGTGAGCTTCTACTCCATACCTACACATCCAATCTAGAAGCTAATGCCCATTAACTGAATGATGCATCAACTTGACATGAACATTACACACAATAGAATCATCATCCATCAATAGTCAAACAAATATCAGTGTACAAATAACTCTAACTCATCTTATTCATTCCAATTTTATTGTATTTTTCTAACTCATGTCGTAGTCGAATAACATGCTCAAGTTTAATTTACCTTATTAGATTACTTACCATTCATTCACTATTCATTCATAAGCAGACATTTATCATGACAATCATCAATTTTAAATAATTAACTCGAATTTGGCGTTCTACGGCTAGGGTTTAGTCATACGTCTTGGAGCTCGAATTTGGCGTTTGTCGGCGTCCGAATTTCGATCTGGTTCGACTGGATGAGCTCCACGAAAGATCCACCAAATTCCAGTAAAGCCGGTTTTCAGGTAGGATTCCAGCGATTTTTTGACGGTTTCAACGGTTTCCCAGCAACTTTCCCACGGTTTTCCGGCATCGGTCACCAACGGCGTCGACCGGCGGAATAGCAGGGGTATTGGATACCGTTGGAACCAGCTCAGTGAGCCCGACGTGTCTATGACGTCGACACAGTGGATAGAGGTGGCAGCTAGCTGGAAAACAGAAAAAATAGAGGCGGCGGCGATGGGTGAAGAGATCCGGTTGATGTGGGCGGCGCTGGGTTCCACTACAGTCGGGGAAGGTCACTAGAGGGTCGAAGGTGTTGAGGCGACCACTGGATTGCGACGGCGATGGTCGCTGGCCGTGCGATCGGCGACGGAAGCACGGATCAAGGGCGCGGCTTCCTTGCAGCGTGGAGGCTGGGTGACGGCCGGGAGTGCTCGGGGCGGCACGGCAACGCCACAGCAAAGCTTGGCGGCGACAATTGGCGGTAGGACGGCGGTGACGACAAACAAAGGGGATGGTGGGGCAAGGGTTTGGACAGGGAAGGTGTCGAGGGAGAAAACTAGTTGGGTGGTGATATCGTTATAATTCCAAAAAAAATTTAAAAATAGGGAAAAATCGTAAAAAATATACTACAGGCCACAACATGACAATGGCATGTTCTAGAACTATTAACCCATCCAAATTGCCCCATAACATGTCCTAACGTGGTAAACAGCTTAAAACTAATTATACGATCCACTATATATATATATAAAATAAACCGACACATTCTCATATATTCTGATAAATTTTTTTCTGCTATATTCATGACGTTATCATCATATACTTAGGTATACATGACCCTCATAGCTCATACATATGACCGACATCGGCTCAGCACACATGTTATTAACTAACATGACTCTAACCGATGGTTGAACTGATCGGTTCATAAGCATAAAACCCTAATTCGGATCACAGGTTTTACAGACGGCTAGTGCTATTGCCGCCTCACAACCCGTCAAGTTTTTTATATTTTTTTAAATTTATTTCATAATATTGACTATAGTCAGGAGCACGTCAAATTTTTTATTTTTTATTGGATTTATTTCATAATATTGACTCGAGTGAGGAGCAAGTCAAGTTTCTATTACGAAATTGTCATTGAGTCATTTTTCTTCACCCCCGGCCTCCCATGTTTCTCCCCTACCGACTATCGAGGTGGAGGGGGGAAACAGGGCGGAGAGGGGGGGGGGTTGGGAGAAAGAGGCGGGGGGAGGTAGAAAGAGACGGTATGCACTGCCAAACAGGGCAACGTATAGCAACATCTTTGTATATATATATACATATATATATATCTTGAGCAAACATATATTCAAACACTTAGCAATAGTAGTTCCACATCTCACTATGCTAGTCTGCTATCTGCTTCATGATTTTGGAGTGCATCAAAGGAGAGCCGTTGGATATTGATCCAACGGCTCTCCTCATTATCACCACCCTCCCCCCGGCCCTCCCCTACCCCCCACCCTCGCCCCGTCCTCCCCAACACCCGACCCGCAGCTTGCCACCCGGCGCTCGTGGTGGCGCGACAAAACAGAGGGGGATGGAAAGGGTGATGACAATTTCGTAATAAAAGTTGACTCGCTCCCGAATAAAGTCAATATTACGAAATATATCCCGAAAATATAAAAAATATATAGTAAAATATCATAAAATAAAATAATCGAGTTCTAACTCGAATAACATGCTCTAAACCTAAACCTAACATATTATTTGAGATAGAATTTGATTACTTTATTTTATGGTATTTTACTGTATTTTTTCATATTTTTTAGGATATATTTTATAAAATAATCGAGTTCTTTTTGAACAAAATGGTGGCACGAAGAAGGAAATAAAAAGGGGTAGTTTCATAATAAAAACTTGTTTCGCTCCCCATTCAAGTCAATATTATGAAATGCATCTCAAAAATTATAAAAAATACAGTAAAATACAATAAAATAAAACAATCAAAATCTAATAGATTATTTTATTTTATGGCATTTTATTCTATTTTTTTATATTTTTGAGGATACATTTTATAATATTAATTCGAGTCGGGAACGAGTTAAGTTTTTATTACAAAATTAATTCATTTTTAAAAAAATTATTTCATAATACTACCTCTAATCAAGATTGAGTCAAATTTTTATTATAAAATTATTTAATTTTTTTAAATTTATTTCATAATAAAAAGTTGGCTCGATCCCACGTAGAGTTAATATTACTAAATAAATTTTAAAAAAATAAAATAATTTCATAATAAAAACTTAACTCGATAAGGATTAAGTAAAGTTTTTATTACGAAATTATTTTATTATTTTTAATTTATTTCGTAATATTAACTCGGCGTGGGATCGAGTCAACTTCTTATTACGAAATTATTTTATTCTTTTTAAAATTTATTTCGTAATAAAAACTTGACTCGATCTCAACTCGAGTCAAGTTTATATTACGAAACTACCCTGCCCTATTTCTTCTCCCTTCTCTGTATCGCCGAGCCACTCCAACCGCCAGCGACCACACTGCTGGCGGCCTGCTGGTCAATGCAGTCACCGCCTTGGGGTGGGTGGGCCGCATGGAAAACATGAGGCAGTGGCAGGGTGCGGGCGGCTGTGAGCGAGTAGGAGCGCAATGTAGCTGCGAGCAGGGGCGGGGAGGAAGGTGGTGGCCCAGGGGGGTGGGGGTGTAGTGGCCAAGGGCGGCCATGTAAAACCCGTGACTCGAGTCAGGGTTTTACGTTACCGAACCAGTCGGTTCGACCGTTGGTTCGAGTCGAGTCAGTTCATGAACCGCGTGCTGAGTCGAGGCCAGCTGTGAGTTATGAGCGATGAGAGTCAGGTGTACCTGAATATATGATGATAACGTCGAGAAGATGGTGAGATATGAGTTATCAGAATATATGAAAGTATGCAGTATTTTTTTCTTTTTATATGTTTGATCGTAGAAATAGTTTTAGGCCGAATAACGCGTTAGGACGCGTTAGATTATATTTGGGTGGGTTATTAGTTATAGAACATATCATTTGGATGTTGTTGTGTTCGTTTGATTTTACGGGATTTTTCCCATATTTTTCTAGATTTTTTTAGAATTTATTGCGAACTAGTTATTATTTTGACTCGAGTAGGAATCGAGTCAATACTTATTTACGAGTTTGCCATTGAGAGTATTTTTCTCCCTCCCGACACTTTCCCCTCCCAAAACCCATCGCCGCCCATTGTGGTTGCCGCCGCCGCCGCTGTCGACGCCGTGCTGCCGCCGATCCAATGCCGCCCCACCCCGCCGTGCAGTCGCCGTGCCGCCACGACCCACCCCGGCCACCGTCTCGCCGCCACGACGCCGGAATCGCCCCACAAGCCGCGACGCCCTCCCTCGTCGATTCGCCGCCGTCCGGGCCGCGCCGCCACCGCTGTGACCCCGACGACCACCCCCTCGCCGTCGCCGACGTTTCCCCCATCATCCCGACCGCCGTCGAGGCCGGCCGCAGCCCCGATCGGAGCACGCCGCCGCCGCCACCCACTTTCGACGCCGCCGCCGACAGCCATCGCCGCCCCGGCTGCTTTGTTTAACACCACCATCGGACCAAGCCCGTCGAGCTGGTGCCGATAGACCCCCTGATTGCCCCATCCCGAATCATCGCTGGAAAACCGCCGGAATCCGCCGAAAAACCGCCGACACTCGCCGGACCCGCCGAAAAATTGGATTCGTGGGAAATTCGCCGGATCATCCGCCGAACGCACCCGGTCCAATCTGATCGGACTTCGGACGCCGCTAGGTGCCGAATTCGAGTTTCGAGCCACGAAACGGAAACCCTAGCCGTCGTCGATTTTCGACGACACGAGGTATAATTTATTTTAACTTAATTATTTGAAAGTATTGATTATTAGAATTGCATGCTAGGATTGGTGAATTGTGTGTTATAATAATATATATAAATGTAGATTTGATTAAGGATAAAATATGAAATTTGTTTCATTGAGTGGTGTTAAAAATGGAGGCTAAGAAACTAATTAGGGTAACTAGGTAATGATCATGATCTAATGCAAACTAGCCTAAGTAGACTTGCTAGAATTGATATAGGTTGATGTGTGTTGATTGATGCGTGATTGTGATTGATTGTGTGTGCATGCTATAGGATGTGTGATTCATCATGCGGGCATTAGTTTTTAGCTTGATTGTGTAGGTACGGTGTAGGAGCTCGCTGCTTAGGTGCGTGGACCCGTTTGGAGCTTCTACCAGGTCCGTTTAGGACTCGTTCTTGGTTTTTACGCTACTCTATTGTGTATTTGATTTATCATGTGCAGGACGAGTTAAGTGGCATTTTATCGGATCCCACTTAACTCGATTTTGTTTTCGAACTTCAGATCCAACTCACGATGCCTTCGGGCCTATTGTATAAATCCCAACCTAGACATATATATATGATAGTTTTTGCGTTTTCAATGAGAGATTGAATGAGGGAAATCCGACTACCATACTACGCGAGCGGGCACGTGTGAGTCGATAGTGGGCTCTGGAATGGTGAGCGGGCCGTTTCATTCCCGAGGGATCCTCACAACTCCACCTTTGAGTTCCTCAAACCCAAAGACGTGTGGAGGTTTACGGGTACTGCAATGCAGCGCATGTCTAGACTTGTGGTTTCAAAGGGTACTAAAGGCGATTGCCTGAGAGTGCTCAACCTTCGTGCTCAAGGCCAGGAGTAATATGGAAGGTGTAGAGGGCGAAAAGCAATGAGATTTGATGTGAGAAGCGATAGAGAAATGGCCAAGGTATGAGAATGAGAAAGAAAGGGGAACGCTGTTGACCCGAGGGCGACGGCTCCCATATGTGCCCTGATGAGAGTTCTTGAGGAAGTATATAGTTTTCATTCAACAGGAGAGTTTGCTCTCCTGTGCCAGATTGATATTAGTTATTTTTCGGGCCGGTAACACTCATTATTGACAGTTGGTGAGGAATGCGAGCGATGAAAGCTGTCGGGACTGCGGAGGAGCAGTACGGAACCACACACACATGTACCTGCCACGTGTAACGTATAATGATGATGTGTGAATGCTATGTGAATGATAATTTAGATGTATTTGTTTGGATGAATTGCCTGTTATGAAATGAACGGATAGATGTGAATGAGCAGGGAGCCTTTGGTTCAGCCTCGGCTTAGATGAAAACGAATGAGATAATAATGGAATGTCGCGGTAGATTGTTATGTTTTGTCGTATTTTGATAAAATATTTATATACCTTTGTTGTGGACAGGTTGGCCCTTATTGCACTTTTAAGGGAAACTCTGTCCGTTTTTACGTAGTAGTATATATATTTTCTTTTGGTTTCTCATTTATTGTTTTGTCTTGTTTGTGCTTGTACATTATAGCATGCATGTAGGACTGCGTTAGAACCCAATTGTTCCCATTCATGCATTTCATGTTTGCATCTCCATCTTGAGACGCTGAGGGCCGATCCATGTCGGCTTAACCGAACCCAGTAGATTAGCGAACGGTTCGGTCGCCGGTGTCATTTCCGGGTTGGTTCACGGGTGAGCCAAAATAGGGTGTTACAATAGTGGTATCAGAGCCAACCTCTTGGCATATGTTCTCTGATACCAACAATAGTGGTATCAGAGCTAACCCTTTGTTGATTAAGATGGTAGATGCATTACAGGTTACATGTGTGCCGAAGCTGCTCCGAGCTGTGCCGACAGGTATTTTTCTGTCTTAATATTTTTGGGTTGCAGATTTTCTTACGAGTTGGTGGTGTGACAGGGTGATCAGATCAGGTCAGGAATTTTTAGCAGGATGGTGACACAGACCCGTCGGACACAGATCAGGACCCCATCGCCTCCAATAGCCAAACAGGACAGTCCTAGCCCTGTTTATAGTGACGCCGCCTCCAGTCAACCTAGGACTGTCATGCCACCAGTAGAGGTCAGTGTGCCAGTTTCAGCTAGCCGACGTGGTGAGAGCCATCATCGAAACAGTCGCCGCAACCGAGATAGTCGCCAGGACCTAGATAGTTGCAGGGACCGAGACAGTGGTCGTGACAGTTACCGCACCAGAAGTAGTCAACAGGAGAGACGCAGCGATTGCCAGGTTGGTGGAAGCTCAGATACAAATGCAGCAAGACCAAGAGGAATTCAAGAGAGAGCTCAGACAGATAGCTCTTTCTGTGGCTAGAACTGAGAAGAGACTAGCAGTAGGTGAAGAGGCACAGGGAGAGTCGGCAGTTTCCATAGACCCTCTGCCGCCGCCTCCTCCTCCACCGCTGCAACAGAGGACTACTCCAACGACAGTTCCCCTATTTGCCCCACTTCAGGCGGGGATGAGACTGGACATCAGTAGAACCACAGCAGTAGGTAGCAGGCAGACTGCAGGCAGAAGTGGAGCTGCAAGATTTGACGGTGTACCAACAGGTACGGAAACACAATTTCCTCGGTATGAGCAAGGAGAAAGATCGAACAAAGCAGTGGATACAAGGAAATTGGAACTGTGGCAGTATGAAAAGTTCGTGAGGAATGGTGGATGACCTTTCTTTGGAAAGTTGGACGCGGAAGAGGCATTTCTTGTGGATATCGTCAGCTATAGGAGTGTTTGACACTATGGCATGCCCCATGGAGCACCGAGTGCGCATCATCACAGGAGCATTCCAGGACGAAGCCAGGATATGGTGGAGTTCGGTTCATAATTCTATATTTGCCCATCATCAGCCCCAGGACATCACATGGGAGGAATTTAGGGCGGAATTCGATGGAAAGTATTTCCCGCCAAACGCTAGGAAGAGAAAGGAACGGGAATTCCAGACGTTGAGGTAGGGACCCATGACGGTGGTACAATACGAGACTAGGTTTAGAGCTCTAGAGAGATTTGCACCAGACTTGGTGTCCACCGAAGAAAGAAGGATAGAGTGTTTTTACGAAGGCCTCCATCACGAGATCAGGATGGCCTATTTGGATAGGAAGTTTGCTACTTTCGGTGATGTTGTGAGAGCTGCAAGCGAGGCAGAACGAGTTATAGCGGCTAGACCTCGCCAGGATGTTGACCAGAGGCAGCAACATTCGAGACCGTATCAGTCAGAGCAGGGAGAACAGCAGAGACATCGGTCAGATGCACCAATTGCCATGAGGGCTATGGATGCCCAAGTTCAGGGCTACAAAGCACCCTTCTGTCAGAATTGCCGACGTCGTCATGGAGGTGAGTGCAGAGCAGGCACAGACGCATGCTACAGATGCAGTCAGCAAGGACATAGAGCTGCAGAGTGCAGAGTAGGCATAGACGTATGCTATAGTTGCGGTCAACCAGGGCATAGAGCTGCAACTTGTCCAATTGGCTATACCCAACAGGTGACACTCCCAGCACCCCTGCTGAGACTTACACTCCCAGCTCCCCAGCAACAACCACAGCAGAGAGGTCAGCAAGGTCAAGGTCAAGGCCAGACAGGCAGAGACCGACAGCCACTGAGACAGCAGCAGAGAGGACTTGTAGCTATCATGACAGGACAAGAACACCAAGCCTTGGATCAGAGTGGAATGCAAACAACAACACCAGCAGGACCGTCCTCGGTACCACCATGGACAGCTGGGATGGACACAGCCACGATTGCTGAAGCACTGGAAGATGTGACAAATGTGACAGGTACGCAAGCGTCTCACTTCAGATTTCACATTTAGTAGATAGCTATCAGAGTGAAGCCTCCTTAATCTAAAATTTCGAGGACGAAATTTTTATAAGGAGGGAAGGTTGTAAAACCCGTGACTCGAGTCAGGGTTTTACGTTACCGAACCAGTCGGTTCGACCGTTGGTTCGAGTCGAGTCAGTTCCTGAACCGCGTGCTGAGTCGAGGCCAGCTGTGAGTTATGAGCGATGAGAGTCAAGTGTACCAGAATATATGATGATAACGTCGAGAAGATGGTGAGATATGAGTTATCAGAATATATAAAAGTATGCAGTATTTTTTTCTTTTTATATGTTTGATCATAGAAATAGTTTTAGGCCGAATAACGCGTTAGGACGCGTTAGATTATATTTGGGTGGGTTATTAGTTATAGAACATATCATTTGGATGTTGTTGTGTTTGTCTGATTTTACAGGATTTTCCCGATATTTTTCTAGATTTTTTTAGAATTTATTGCGAACTAATTATTATTTTGACTCGAGTAGGAATCGAGTCAATACTTATTTACGAGTTTGCCACTGAGAGTATTTTTCTCCCTCCTGACACTTTACCCTCCCAAAAACCCTCGCCGCCGCACTGTCGGTCGCCGCCACCGATCAACGCCGCCCCACCGTGCATCGCCGTGCCGCCACGACCCACCCCGGCCACCGTCTCGCCGCCATGACGCCGGAATCGCCCGACAAGCCGTGACGCCCTCCCTCATCGATTCACCGCCGTCCGGGCCGCGCCGCCGCCGCTGTGACCCCGACGACCACCCCCTCGCCATCGCCGACGTTTCCCCCATCATCCCGACTACCGTCGAGGCCAGCCGCAGCCCCGATCGGAGCACGCCGCCGCCGCCGCCACCCACTTTCGACGCCGCCGCCGACAGCCATCGCCGCCCCGGCTGCTTCGTTTAACACCACCATCGGACCAAGCTCGTCGAGCTGGTGCCGATAGACCCCCTAATTGCCCCATCCCGAATCATCACTCGAAAACTGCCAGAACCGCCAGAAAATTGGATTCGTGGGAAATTCGCCGGATCATCCGCTGAACACACCCGGTCCAATCTGATCGGACTTCGGACGCCGCTAGGTGCCGAATTCGAGTTTCGAGCCACGAAACGGAAACCCTAGCCGTCGCCGATTTTCGACGACACGAGGTATAATTTATTTTAACTTAATTATTTGAAAGTATTGATTATTAGAATTGCATGCTAGGATTGGTGAATTGTGTGTTATAATAATATATATAAATGTAGATTTGATTAAGGATAAAATATGAAATTTGTTTGATTGAGTGGTGTTAAAAATGGAGGCTTAGAAACTAATTAGGGTAACTAGGTAATGATCATGATCTAATGCAAACTAGCCTAAGTAGACTTGCTAGAATTGATATAGGTTGATGTGTGTTGATTGATGCGTGATTGTGATTGATTGTGTGTGCATGCTATAGGATGTGTGATTCATCATGCGGGCATTAGTTTTTAGCTTGATTGTGTAGGTACGGTGTAGGAGCTCGCCGCCTAGGCGCGTGGACCCGTTTGGAGCTTCTACCAGGTCCGTTTAGGACTCGTTCTCTGGTTTTTACGCTACTCTATTGTGTATTTGATTTATCATGTGCAGGACGAGTTAAGTGGCATTTTATCGGATCCCACTTAACTCGGGCCATTTAGCCAACAGTTTTTCGGATTAATAACCCTCGAGGATGAGATCCCTCGAGTTTGTTTTCGAACTTCAGATCCAGCTCACGATGCCTTCGGGCCTATTGTATAAATCCCAACCTAGACCTATATATATGTATAGTTTTTGCGTTTTCAATGAGAGATTGAATGAGGGAAATCCGACTACCGTGCTACGCGAGCGGGCACGTGTGAGTCGATAGTGGGCTCTGGAATGGTGTGCGGGCCGTTTCATTCCCGAGGGATCCTGACAACTCCACCTTTGAGTTCCTCAAACCCAGAGACGTGTGGAGGTTCACGGGTACTGCAATGCAGCGTATGTCTAGACTTGTGGTTTCAAAGGGTACTAAAGGCGATTGCCTGAGAGTGCTCAGCCTTCGTGCTCAAGGCCAGGAGTAATATGGAAGGTGTAGAGGGCGAAAAGGAATGAGATTTGATGCGAGAAGCGATAGAGAAATGGCCAAGGTATGAGAATGAGAAAGAAAGGGGAACACTGTCGACCCGAGGGCGACGGCTCCCATATGTGCCCTGATGAGAGTTCTTGAGGAAGTATATGGTTTTCATTCAACAGGAGAGTTTGCTCTCCTGTGCCAGATTGATATTAGTTATTTTTCGGGCCGGTAACACTCGTTATTGACAGTTTTCTATATATATGTAGGTGAGGAATGCGAGCGATGAAAGCTGTCGGGACTGCGGAGGAGCAGCACGGAACCACGCACACATGTACCTGCCACGTGTAACGTATAATGATGATGTGTTAATGCTATGTGAATGATAATTTAGATGTATTTGTTTGGATGAATTGCCTGTTATGAAATGAACGGATAGATGTGAATGAGCAGGGAGCCTTGGGTTCAGCCTCGGCTTAGATGAAAACGAATGAGATAATAATGGAATGTCGCAGTAGATTGTTATGTTTTGTCGTATTTTGATAAAATATTTATATACCTTTGTTGTGGACAGGTTGGCCCTTATTGCACTTTTAGGGGAAACTCTGTCCGTTTTTACGTAGTAGTATATATTTTCTTTTGGTTTCTAATTTATTGTTTTGTCTTGTTTTTGCTTGTACATCATAGCATGCATGTAGGACCACGTTAGAACCCAATTGTTCCCATTCATGCATTTCATGTTTGCATCTCCATCTTGAGACGCCGAGGGCAGATCCGGATCGGCTTAACCGAACCCAGTAGATTAGCGAACGGTTCGGTCGCCGGTGACATTTCTGGGTCGGTTCACGAGTGAGCCGAAACGGGGTGTTATTGGCTGGGGCCGCAGCCAAGGGGGAAGTAGAGGAAGGAAGAGGGAGGGGGGATGGGGAGATTGTTGTCAGCCGTTGGATTAGATCCAATAGTTGACATTTGGCAGCGTTGGAACGCAGCCAAAAGGGGGCAACGCATAGTAACTGCCCCCTATATATATATATATATATGATTTTGCTCTTATGCACTGCCATTTTTGGCAACGCATATGCAGCTCATCAAAATCCAACGGCCCACACTCAATTTTTTTTCCTTCCCCACCCCCCCTCACGAGTGTTTACGCCACCCCCTCGGCCCACCTTGCCCCCGGCCAAGCCCCCCTGCCCCTCCCGCAACCACTGTCCCCCACCCCCACCCCCTCCAGCAACCACGGTGACCCCCCCCACCCTGGGCCAAGCGCCACCCGGCCCCGTCCGCAGCTGCCATACCCCACCGCCCCTACCAACAACCCGACCCCCCCCCAGCGTTGCTCCTCCCGCTCACAGCCACCTACGCCCGGCGGTCCGCTCCCGGTCGGCGTAGCATCTTTCTCACGAGGCTCACCCACCCCCGAGGCGGCGACATTGTTGGCTAGCAAGGGCCGGCGGGGGGTAGCGCGCCAAAACAAACGGGGAAGAAACAGGCGAGGGTATTTTTGTAATAAAAACTTGACTCGGTCCCGACTAGAGTTCATATTAGGAAATAAATTTAAAAAATAAAATAATTTCATAATAAAAACTAGAGTTGAACCTGAATCGAGTAAATATTACGAAGTAGATTTTTAAAAAATAAATTAATTTCATAATAAAAACTTGATTCGAGTCGGAATCGAATCAAATTTTTTATTATGAAATAAATTTAAAAACTTGACTCGATCCCGGCTTGCGTTAATATTATGAAATAGATTTTTAAAAAATAAAATAATTTTGTAATAAAAACTTGACTCGAGTCGGAATCAATTCAAGTTTTTATTACAAATAGAATAAAATACTATAAAATAAAATAATCTATTAGAACTTGATTACTTTATTTTTGGTATTTTACTATATTTTTTTATATTTTTTGAACTGTATTTCGTAATATTTTTTATAGTATTTTATTTTATTAAAAATGTTTTATTTTATTTTTTAAAAGAATATTAAAAAAATACCATAAAATAAAAACTGTACACACTCTCGCTCTGTAAGAAAATATTTTTTAAGAAAATAAAATAACTTTGTATTAAAAACTAGACTCTCTCCTTCTCGAGTCAAGTTTTGAATATTTTTAATTTTTTTAAAACTGACTCGAGTCAATAAAAATTATTTTTTTAAATTTATTTCATAATAATCACTCCATTTGGAAGTAAATCAATTTTTTATTACCAAATTAATTTATTTTTTTATTGACTTGACTCGAGTCGATAACGAGTTACTTTTTTATTTGCTTAAATCGAGTCAATACCGAGTAAATTTATTATTTAGTTTATTTTTTATTTACTTCAATAAAAATAATCGAGTTCTAATAAAATATTTTATTTTATATTATATTATTCTATTTGTTTTACATTTTATTTCATAATATGAACTAGAGTAAAATTTTTATTACGAAATTGTAATCGAATCAAGTTAAAATTTATTTCATAATAAAAACTTGACTCGATCTGACTCGAATTAATTTTTATTATATTTATTTCAAATTATTGACTCGAGTCAAAATCAAGTTAAATGTTTATTATGAAATTATTTTATTTTATTTTTTAATTTGACACAAGTCAAAATCGAATATGTTTTTATTACAAAATTGCCATCCAGATTCCCCTCTATCTTCCCCCTCCCCGCCCACTCTATTTGGCCGCGCAACCCCACTGCTGGCAGCCTCGCCGCACCACTGCAATCCCGGGGGCGGGGGTGACCGCAGCTGGTGGCGGTCGTGGCATGGGCGGCGGGCAGCCGCATGTGGGAGAAAGAAAGAAAGGGGGGCAGGTTGGGGGTCAAGGGGCGGTGGCCGTCAGGCGTCGGGATGGGGCAGGGGGTGGATCCGTGGTGGCGGGGAGCCAGTGGGCCAACAAGGGGCGGCGGCGGCGAGGAGTCGGCCGGATGGGCCGTGGCATGGGGCGGCGTGGAGGCGGCGGCAGGGGGATGACCGGCCAAACAAAGGTGGGGAGGGGAGGGGGAGGGGGGGATTTGGCTTGGGAGGTGAACAAGTGCATGACGGGGGAGTCCAAGCTGTGATGAGTGAAGAACGTGAGGTTGTGGAAGATGAAGAGAGCAAGTGAAGGAGAGGCCTTCGTTGGGTCGGCTAACCTCAACCCAACTCGTGTAGATCTAATCTCAGCGTCTTAATGTGAAGATACAACTCGTCATGCATAAATAAATGTGCAAAACCCGAACATAATACTATATGGATGACATGCAAACTAATTTATACACCAACATAATTACGATAAAAATCAATAAAAATTCGGAAAAAAACTGGCAGAGTCTCCCTAAAAGTACAATTAGGGGCCGTCCTGTCAAATCAACACATGAAAATATATATCTATATATCAAACAACTTCATTCACGCATAATCTAATTTGCTAGAAACTCATTCTTAGGCTTGGGTCTTGACCCACTTGTGCAATCTATTTGCATTTCAAATCATATCGTCATGTCTTGGCACTTAATCACAGTATATCATCATGTCTTAACATTTAATCACAACATATTATGCCTTAGCATGTAATCACAACATTCTTAATATAATAACATCATAAACAAAATATTAACCACTTTATTAACTGACATGTGTGTGTAAGCAACATCATTGCTCCTCCGTCCAGGCTAGCATATCAATAGTATAAAAACATGTCAACAGTAAGCATTGCTGGTTCAAAATATAACCATAACAAATTAGCTATGAGAGCAAACTCTCATATGAAAGAAAAATAATCATATACTTCTCGTGAACACTCTAAAGGGCACCTACTGAGGAGCCACTGGGTGGCAGACCCGTTAGCATCCTGAACTGTCTACTTTGCTTATGCCTCTTTTGGCATTTTTCTCATTTCATTTTTTTCTGGTCCATTGGGACACATGTATATCTTAAGCCCTCTCCTTACCTCCATAATTCTCTTGGCCTTGAGCACGAAGGCCAAGTACTCTTAGGCAGTCGCCTTTAGTACCCTTTGAACCATAAGTTCGGACATGCATTGTACTTAATAGTACCTATAAACCTTCACATTCTCTGAGTGTGAGGAACTCAAACGCGGAGTTCTCAGGATCCCTTAGGAATGAAGCAGTCCGCTCATTAACTGAGAGCCTGCTTTGACTATCACGGCATCTACTTATGGTACGTGTAAGTCGATTTCTCTATCTCTCGTGTCACTAAAAACTCGATAAAATTATATATATACACTGGGAAGGGATTTATATAATAGACCCAAAGGCAACTTGTAGTGGATCTTATTCTCGAAATCATCCTCGAGAGTTTATTAATCCGGAAAACTACTCGGCTAAATGGCCCGAGTTAAGTGGGATCCGATAAAATGCCACTTAACCTGTCCTGCAGGTATTAAAATAACCATACAATAGATTAGAGCATAAAAACAGAGACGAGTCCTAAATAGACCTGGTTAAAGCTCCAAGCGTGTCCTTGCGCCTAGGCGGCCAGCTCCTATTCCATACCTACACATCAAATCTAGAAGCTAACACCTGCTAATTAAATGATGCATTAAACTCATCATAATCAACACACTCACAATGCAAACAACATCCATCAACAATCAACAATCATCAATGTGAAAATAATTCTAACCCATCTTATTCATACCAATTTTATTGTGTTTTTCTAAATTACGTCGTAGTCGATTATAATGCCTAGACTCAATTTACCTGATTAGATCACTTAACATTCATTCACAATTAATTCAATCATGCCACTTATCACTTCATTCATAGTCAGACATTTATCATGACAATTAATCAATCCTAGCATACTGTGCTAACAATCATCAATTTTAAATAATTACATCGGAAGTAATTATACCTCTCGTTATCAATAATCGGTGATGGCTAGGGTTTTGTCACGCATCTCGGAGCTCAAATTCGGCGCTTGTTGGCATCCAAAGTTTGATCGGGTTTGACTGGATGAGCTCCGCAAAGCCGCAAAAGATCTACCGAATTCCAGCGAATCCAATTTTTTGATAAGGTTCTGGCGGCTTTCCGCAATTTTTGGCAGCAGTGCTGACAGCATCTACTGGCGGGATAGTGGTCGTATTGGGTACCATTGGCACCGGCTCGGCGAGCCCGACGAGCCTACGACATCGACGTGGTCGGCGGAGGCGGCGACTTGCCGAAAAATTGCTAAAATAGATGGGGTCGGTGGTGAGCGACTAGATCTGGCCGGCCTGGGTGGCGATGGGCTCCGCTCCGGTCGGGAAAGGTCATGGGGGGGCGGGGGCGGTCTGCAATGCCAAAGCGGTGACTGGACGGCGGCTGCGATGGTCGCCGGCGGCAGAATCGACGACACGAGCGTAACACGGGCGCGGCAATCTGGCTTCGTGGAGGCCTGATGGTGGCTAAGATCGCTCGGGGCGGCACGACAACGCCGTGGCTAGGCTTGGCAGCGACGATCGGCGACAGGCTGGCAGCGGCGGCCGCGACGACGGCAAGCAAAAGGGGGCAGTGCGGCAGGTGTTTGGACAGGGAGTGAAAGAAAGGTCTGGGGGATGGTTGGTGGCAATATCATAAATAAGACTTGACTATATTCTGTCTTGAGTAAAGAATAATAACTAGTTCATAATAATTCCTAAAAAATACAAAAAATAGGGGAAAATCTCATAAAATATATCACACAGTATAACACTGCAATGAGATGTTCTGTAACTATTAGCCCACAGAAACTTCCCCATAACGTGTCCTGACACGGTAAAAAGCCTAAAACTAATTCTATGATCTACTATGTATAAAATAAAAAAATAAACTTGCATACTCTCATATATTCTGATAACTCATTCTTTTCTGCTATATTCATGACGTTATTATTATATACCTGGGTACACATGACCATCATGGATCATACACGTGACCGGTGTCTGCTCAGTACACATGTTCTGAAACTGACTCGACTCGAACCGACGGTTGAACCAATCGGTGCATAAGCATACAACCCTGACTCAGATCATGGGTTTTACATACGATCCTCCTAGAAGATACTTAAATTAAATCTCCAGTCTTTTGCATTGGCTAACAATATTAAATTACGTTGCATGAAACTGCAATATAATCCAATATATATAGGTACTGTACAATGGTAGAAGTGATGTAAAGACTTGGTAGGTAGCTATATATATAATTTTCGAGATAACAGTATGGTTCTCCATCACAAGTCCGGTAAACTGATATTTGATTTCACGAGCAGGCTTGAATGTGTTTAATGGGAAAGCATAAGATGACAGTAATACCAGAAATGTGATCATCCAACTTGGATGTAATGATATATACCGGGAAGTTTTCTGGGTAGACGTATCGGCAAATGGGGGTCACACGAGCAGGTATGGATGGGTTTATGCAACGACGAACAGATTAATACATGATCTATAAATGTTATCTACATAAATTGGACGGTTTTGAAAGGGTAAGAAGAACCAACAATCATGCTGCTAAAGGATGACCCATAAAAATATAGACTTGGAAACGCTTTCATATTTGAATGTAAATAATGAAGCACTAATCTAATAGCCTATCTATTAATGATTGAAATACTAAGCCACAGATTTAAGTTTCAATATTGTCCTAACCTAAAATGAAATTAACTAATATATTGTTAAAAATTAAATTTTATAAAAATTAATTGGATGTTGTTCGTGATATATATGACCAATCAATTGATTTTCCCCATATACAACCTGATTGAGCTCTAATTAAGAACTCCTCGAGCTGTTTGCTTCACTCTACGCTCCCTGAATTAAGCTTCAATGCAATAGGCTATCTTACATTGAAATATCACTATAAAAAACTGACTTTTCTGATCCACGTTTTCCCATTTGTTTTCTCTTCGCCATATTTAACTGTGAAGAAAAATTATCAAGTTTTTTAGATATAGAAATATTTGAAGGTGGAGCGGAGAAAAGTGGCATGGAGAAATATTTCTCCACATTTTTTGGTGTGAAAAAAGCTTGAAAATGAATACATACTTACCTTTAAAAGTTTCCAAATATAAAAATAAATTTAAACTTTTTCTTCCACAATAAAAATTGGTGAGGAGAAGATGTAACAAAAAGTACCATTTTTCTCCACTACAATTTTTTGAATTGTATAAAGAATAAACGAATTAAACAAGATTGAAAAACAATGTCACAATACTCGTCTAAATTATCAATTTCCAACATAAATGCTGTATAAATATTGAATTATTCACAAAATAATGAGTAATGTTCTTATAAAATGACTGGTTATTAATTATAGTTGTGATGTGGAAGGGTTGTCTCAATTCATTTTATGAAAATTTTTGCCTCCTAAACTTCACGGATTGATCTTGCCCACCTACCAAGACAATTATTTAAACATAAGGAATGATTCTTCAAAAAAGAAATAAAGTATAAGCCATGAGGATGAAACAGAACCACACGTATATCTATCCGGGTCAAAATATCAAAAATCTTTTCTTATAAAATTCTTTAGTTTGAGCCTACAAAGTTCTAATATATCATACTTCGCACAGCATTCAACAACGCACTGTTCACAACCTTGAGCGGAAGTAATCTACAAGATAATGGTGGCCTACCGGATTGATAGAGACCAACGTACTTATAAAATATATGTAGCAGGATTGAAGGGGGTGATTGTCACTTGCATTGCAAGTTGCAGCTGACTTACAGCCTTGCCCTACTTTATTCTTCTAGAATGATTGATTTTGAGTGTCTAAACTTAATATGCAAACTTAAAGAATTTCTTAGAATAATGGCATTCCTTGTCCTTGAGTAGGGATTATACTCAATTAACTTTTGCATCTTAGACACTTACCAGGCTATTGCTTAAATAAGTACTATTTATACATGTAAACCATTTATAAATGACTTCCCTCCATGACTTTCTGAGTTTATTCCCGCCAAGAAAGTAACAAAAATTATTCAAACATCATTATTTTAAAAAAATAATTTAGCTAAATCGTCATTTTAAAACAAGAATATAATTCATATACTTGATGAAAATAGAGAAATATATACATTTCATATTAGCTTTTATTTGTCACGTTGAATTAGTATTAACTATTGCTGATACTAATTTTATTTCAACTAGTTAGATTGGAATTGATTTTAAGTGGCTCCACTCCATAACCGGTCGAGCTGATTAGCTCGTGCTTGATTTTGAACTGCGAGTATGCGTAAGGTTGTGGTTGATAGCTAGTATTTCATTGGAAAAATGGTTGTGAGAAACTCAATTTGCCTCTTCATCAATTTGAAGTAGACATTTAGCATATCTGGCTACTTAATTGATACGTTAAGACGCCCTTAGCAATAGGCAATTTGCAAATGGTGCATTAATTTGTAATATAGGTGACAATAGCTTACAGCAAATCGCTGATCATCAATATATAATTAAGTAGGCATGATGTAGAAATTGGCTGATCATCAATATATAATAAAGAATGATGTCGGTTCATATGCCGGAAATAGACTAAAATTTTATAGATAGACCCTCATTAAATAATAAAATAGACTATAATAATTTAATATCCGATTTATAAATAATGATATGATATCTTAGATAGAGACTAGGATTATATATATAGACATATTCTATTAGAATAAAGAGAGATTATAAATATGAGGTTTTTATTTAATACCTATCGAGGTAAGATCTAATTTATTTCTGAGAAAAACTTTAAATCTTCAATTTGATTAATTATTTTTTTAAAATAATTTAGGCTCATTATATTGTAATTTGAGCTGGGTCGTTATAGATGGTATTAGAATAACTTGATTCCATGTTAGAATGTGAGCTAGACTATGAATATTAGTTGGGCTACTGGTCATAGGTCAAATAATGATGTGGGCTAGAGTTAATGATGGTCTTAAGTGTAGGAATTTTGAAAATGAAATTTTTAAAATTGATGGATTTTGATATTTTTTTAATTTAGTTTTACATTTAATACCTATTGGAATAAGATTTGGTTTATTAATGAGAATAAACTATAAATCTTTAACTTGATTAATTATTTTTGAAGAAATTACATAGGCTCGTTATGTTATACTTTAGGCTGGGTAGTTGCAATAAAGATTTAATTTTTATTTTTATATTATTTTTGTTGCATTTTAATTGGATAAAATCTCCTATTTTTCATCATCAATGAACAACTTTTAGTTCTTCTTTTATTAATAAAAGTAGATTTAAATACAATGTATTTGCCAAGTTCAAAATTTTGTTAAGAGCCTACTAAATTTGTCTTTGCAGCACATAGCAGAATTAATTAAGAAAGAGGTATTAAAGGTTAAATGAGATGAAAATTACCTTTAATTTAAAGAAATTGCACAAATATGTATTATATGTAAATTAAAAAATGATACATACATTGTCTATCGCATTGCAATTGCTAAAATACAACTCATTGTTATAACTATAGTTTAAAACTTGAAACTTGGATTTGACTTGGATATCATGAAGTGGAGTCGATTCCAAGATGAATCGGACTCATTTATATTAAACTTTTAATTATTTAAATTAAAAGTTAAATAAAATTAGTATATATTACTCTTTGACACTTGAACTTGACAAATATATATTTTACATTACTTTCAAATATTGATTTAGCTAATTTAAAAAAATAAAGAATATGTTTTAATAATTTTTATTACATAACTTGATAAGTAAATTAATATAAAGTCACTCGTAGTCGTAGAATTTGACTCGACAAGTCACAAGAACAATTTTGAAATATGCCCCTATTTTCTCTTTTGTCAACTTTAATTCCTTTAATTTTTCTAAGTAATTCTGTGAGGATTGACTTTTACGTATGAAAGATAGGCGAGTGAACCCAAAACACGCACCATGCAGATAAATACCAAATCTAATACTGCTTGGACATATAAATCACGGTGTTGTTGACATACTGGAAAATGATAATCTGTCACTTGTCTTCATGTCTTTGGCAAAGATTCCACTGTAGCCCTCAAAACCTAATAGTTCGATCAATAACTAATTTCAGACCATTAACACTGTACTACAACAAGCAAGACTTAATATTCATTGAAAGCTTATACATTTATCATGACACCAAACATTACAATATTTAAAAACATACAAAAAAACTCATACAGACACATACTGTCTACAATATTAAAGCCCACACCGCTTACGTTATTTCATGATAGTGAAGATTGACATGCAATACGTATACATGAAGCTTCACTTTTATTACGTAAAACAAGACTCCTATTTTATCAAAGTTCCATCAATAAATACTAACATATCACATTTAGGCGCATTTGAAGTCCTTAGGGTTGGACTTGCCACAGACATTGAGCAACAAGCTAAGAGAGACCGGGATATTCAGGTTCAGGCCCAGCACGTTGGCTTTAATGGCTGTGCAAAGGCACACAGCCGCCTCAAGGTCGGCCAGGCCCTCAAGAAGGCTGCAGCATGGCTTCGTCGGCGGCGAGCCCACGATGACGTTGACAAGGCCGAGCAGGCCGGCGCAGACGCCGAGCTTCAAGGCGTCCCTGGGGCATGTCCCGGTGCCTTGCCGGTGCCCTTAGACGGTGGTGAAGGTGTGCCACCACAGGTGTGGCATGGGTTGGGCTTGGGCTTCTTGGGTGGTGGTGGAGGGCATGGGACATTGGTGGCCGAGGCCAGGACACACAAGAGAAGGTTGAGTGCCAGGAAGAGGGATAGTGTAGCAGTGATCTTTGAGGCCATCTTTCAAATATATTTGACACTCACTTACTTATAGTATATTGTGCTTGTTCTGGGGCAGTGATGTTATGATTCAAATGGCAAGTATTTATAGAGAAACTGGGAGTAGGAGTAGGTGATTTTGAAGCAATGTGAACATGTTACAAGTTGATTAGCCATATGGGAATGTTCTAAGCTGGCAAATACACGGAAACTTGGAGAAATGAAACAAATTAAGACAACCCAAATGACTCGTATACACATACATTGCAACCCTTTCATGTTCTATGGTTATCATCAAAGTTTGATATAGTTCCAAAAAAAAATGTTTGAAATATACATGTATATGATTTGGGCTCCACACGCACCAATTGATCTGTTTGGATGTTAAGTTATTCTCATTATCAGTTAAATCTCGACCACGAATTAATTTGTCAATTCATATTTCGAATATTGTAGCTTGTATTGTACAAGATTGGGTTTCTATAAATGTATGAATGTCACCATTTAGATTGACTTTTTCCGTCTTGCCGACCTTAGACAAGGACTTGCATGGACGAGGATAAATTGCAGTATTGCTAGGCAGCTGCTTACTTGCAGCTAGAAGAAAAATGATCCATGCATGGTAGTGACGACTGATGACAATTTGCTCTTGGGGTCAACTTGCTTAGAATGAGAACATTTAGGCCAAAAAATCTTGTCCGGTAATATCATTGGTTAATACTCTAGCCGGAAAAAACAAAACTTTTAAAATGTTTTCAAGACCAGCAAAGTAGTTGCATTGCTCTGTAGCCACACATTGGTATGAAAAAAAGGCAGTGATATCAATTTCTAATTTAGGCAAACTTTCTTGGCCTTTCTGAGACTTTTATTACAGCAATCGATCTTTCTTCAAAGGATGCGACTCTTGAAGAAAGGGACGAAGGTGACAAAAAAATGTACACCAAATTATTGCTCATACAATATATAAATTAATCAATATTAAAATCCCATCTGGTCTAAATATTTAGTTCTTGGTTTTACTTAGTGTTTAGTTGGCAAGATTCTTTTCAATACGGATTCATACACATTATATATTCCTGATTATGTAATTTTTACAGATGTAGGCAAATATATAGATCACAGAGTAAGTACTTGACACACGAGTCATTTCTGTGGTGGGAATGTTATGAAGAATGGGATCTCGATTAGCATTATATGGGAATCAGTTATATAGTTGTTATTAACAGACTTCATCAAGTTGGAGTGTGCGTGCCAACTGTGCTGAACTTTCTGATGAGGTGTTAGCTTAGAATTTGCCTTTCCCAGTGTGTTCATGGACTTATTTGGCAACGTGCCTATTACTCTTATAAGTTGCAATACGTAGCAAGGGTGTCTATTGGGTTGGGTACTCAAGGAAACCCGGCTCGACTACATCTAATAACAAGGTATTGAATAATTAATAATAATATTTAATTTGATAATATGCCCAATATTAGTACCAGATTTTTATATTAAAATCTTAATTATGAAGATTACTATCTCATTACCTTTTTTAATAAAAATATTAAATATCTCATTTGTATTTTTAAAATATTTTTTCACTTAGCTTCATCTTTTAAACATGTATTACTATTATATAATTTGAATTTTTTTCTAAGCATGTATTTTGAATAGTTAAATAGGTGCCCATTTAATAAATGATTGGATTTGGTTTTGCCTTAATGATATATGGTTGGGTTTTGTATTGGAGTTTATAAAAAATTAAATGATAAATAGTTTGATTTAGTTTATAAATTTAGCCTAAATGGTAGGTTTGGTTTAGGCAATATCTGACTAAACCTGACCAATAGGAACCCGAGAGTGACTCACCCAAAAAGAAGTAAACAGATATAGAACGCTAATACGTACTAATTAGGACAAAGCCAAAATATATGAGTTTTGAGTTTTGAGTTTTGGCGTAGAGGCTATAATGATAAAAACAAAAATATTGAGGACCCAATGTGCACTTATTAAGTTTCAATGCAGCACTTAATAAATAAATGTTGTGCATGGGTTCTTGTTGGTTACATATGACTGAGTTCCCTAATATTCATTGGAGTAAAATTTTTAGGGCATGTCCACAGATCTTTAACTAATTAGGTTAACTATTTTGTAAAGATGGCTTAGATGAGGTCATTGTAGATATTATTATACCTAACCCAAGATCATATTAGATGATAGGCCAAACTAATTAGATTAGATGTGGACTAGGCCTATGGGCCAATAAAAAAAAATGAAAGTAATGTTCTAACATGAGTGAATTGTAAATTAGCCCAAATTAATTATTTCACGTTCAATACTTAAAATCCATTACATTAATAGGTTTGCCCGTAGATCTTCAATTTGAAGTAGTTATCCATTTTGAAGGAATAACTTAAGCTATGAATTTGCACTACCTGGGTTATTTTTACTAGTCGAGCACATGAACTTGATGAACATTGTGATTGGTCGATCATTGATCAGAGATAGTGAAGTAGTCCATTGACCAACCATTCCTTAAATACCATGGATCATCTAGCTCACTAGTTGTTTGCCTCATTAACGAGTATTTTTTTAAAAAAAATTTTAAGCCCTTTCCATGTTTAAAATTTTTTTAAAAAAATTCCGGCTATTGGAAGAAAATCTCCTCTTCCATTTCTGAAATGGCATAGCCACTAATAAGATTATAGGAAATAATATATTTTGATAATTTTATAATTAAAATTTTTTTCAAAATTTTACTATTTTTGAGAAATATAGACAAAATACTTCTAAATCTCCTCCAACCAAGAAGAGTTTTTGTTCCCATACTTCATTGATCTTTTGATATTTATACGTAAACTATTCACAGGCCCCACATAATGTATGGGTTTTGTCTTTATAAATAGAATAGTATTATAATTATTTAATATATAAATAGTCAAGTTAACAATTTTTAGTATAAATTTATTATTAAAGTTAATTAAATTATAAACTTAAAGTATTATATGAGCATCTAAACTATAAAAATTAATAGATGTAAAGTAATTGATTCTTGTATAAAATAAATAAATATGAAGAAATATCAAATTTTAGAACTAATAGAATGCAGCAAGCTAGAAAAAATCCTCAATCAAAAATTTCCAAAACAAAAAATTAGATGTGGATAATTATTCGTTGCATTTCTTCCAACTATTAATATAATTTTTTAATCTCCAAATTCATAAGGCAAAAACAATAACTTATCGATATAAAACTCTTCGTATTAACTATGCCTAGTTGAAACTTCATCATCCTTAGACACTTTATCATCCTTTTACATTTATAACTTTTTTTATAAAAAGGATAACATATCACAATTTAAAGCCATATTTTGTAATACATATAGTAATTTTAGTAAGAAAAATCATCAATAAATAAATATAAAAAATGTCATGAAGTGACCTAATGTAAAAAATAAACATATATTAAAAAAAACAAAAAAAGGAGTGAAACTATTAGAAAGAGGAAAATCTTAAAAGAAATGAGGTGTACATAATAAAAGATAGAATAATGATGACAGAGAAGAAAATATTGAATATAAAATCTCAAAAAAATTTAAAAATAATGATTTTAACAATAAAGTAAGTAAATTACATAATAACAAGGCAAATAAAGAAGGTAAATTGAATAATTAAATTATAATAAACATAAACCCAAAATATATTAAAAATAAATTAAACATTATAATATTGTTCGGGCACGGGTTCGTTAGAGTGTTCCCGCGTCGGGTCGGGAAGGGTTCGGCGGGACCGAGGCGCCCTTGCCGCTGCAAAGAGACAGCGAGATGAGACCAAAGAGTCACAAGACACAGACAATTCTTATGCACTCGGTGGGATGGCCATTTCGACACACACACTCGACAGGACTTCCCCAGCACTCGGCAACACACACTCGACAGGACTTCCCCAGCACCCTCGGCACGCAGCCTCGAGGCTGCTGGAACTGGATGGTTCGGTCACAGGTGGACAACGCTGGACAACGCCGGCACCGACTGCTTACCGGGTGTGCCCAGCACTTGGCCCCGACCAAGGCTGGTTGCAGCCACACACCGGCAAGCAGCCACACACCGGCAAGCCCCTTACCCGACACTACCTCACATCTCCACGCAGGGAGGCACTCACCCACACTTGATCACTTTTGATCTGATTTTATTTTTCTCCCCCACACTTGATCACTTTTGATCTGATTTTGTTTTTCTCCCCCTCTACACAAGGATAACATCTCCTTATATAGACACCCGGCTAAAGTGCTGCACGCCAACACATGCACCCCTTGGTGCTTGGTGTTCCGGCTTCCACCCCTTGGTGCTTGGTGTTCCGGCCTCCACCCCTTGGTGCTTGGTGTTCCGGCTTCCACCCCTTTCCCTCCTTCCGAATAAATCTCACGTATCTTATTTTTATTAAATTAGGCATAACCACGGGTTCAACCACGACTGGCTGGGTTAACCGCCATGATTGAGCCGAGGGGTGCGGTGAAAATTTTGGACGAACAAATATAATTACCTCATAGTTATTTACGGTTTTTGACATGATTATCTTTTCGAGAAAAAATTATCGATCAAAAAAATATACTTTGGGAGATGTTGTTGACATATTTATAAGTCAGAGAGGAAATACACCCTTGTTAAAAGATAAATATTTTACATAAGAAAAAAACTTCAATAGTCAAATTATAATTAATTAATAAATTAAATATAATATTATGATTACTTCATAATTATTTATGCTTTCTAAGATTATTAAATTTTGAAAATAAAATAAAAAATATTTTTAAAGATATTGTTGGTATATTTATAAGTAAAAGATGAGATGCAACTTTTCCTTAATCGGTGTTGTTATAAAGAAGGTGCATCCCCTTAAGATGACTCGTCATTTACACATGATGTATTTACTTTAAAAAGAGTGAAATATTTTTTAGAAAAAAAAGTATGCTCTTCTTTAGAAGAGAAACCCTTAGAATTAACTACATAAAAGCACTCTCTTAGAATTAATCACATGCTTCATACTCATTTAGATTTAGCAAGATATCGGCAAGGGTTCCAAATCAATCTAGTACAAATTTCTTCCCGTCCTAGTAACGGTAATGGGATTTGAAGAAAACAAACAAAGCACCCTCCTTCCCCTTCAAGCCCAAGAGAGCGCGGAAAGGCCCAACCCACGAGATTCCCCAATCGCTTGCCCTTCTATGGTAACTCATATACGGGTGTATGACCGTATCTTTATCTCTATATTTCGAGTCTCACTTTGTCATATACTGCTTCACCTCAAAACTTTCAAGTAGGATATACATATAGTCATTCACCATCTTTGTCTGTCTTCTTCAGTGCTCCTTTTGTGGATCCACTAATTCTTAATGTGGTTCTCATACAATGCTTTCATATTTCTTACATTTTCATTTAGTCTATAGTTTTAAATTTTATTTTTTATTTCAAAAACTTTCCAAGTCAACTCTAACTATGTTACTTGCTTAGTCAAATTCTACAGGTGATTTACATACTGACCAATTTAGTAATTTATTCCCCGAGTCATACTATAAAATTTATCAAAATATATTATTTTTTTAAACTAACTAGATTAATATTTTTAAATAATGTAAATCATATAATTATCAAATTTTGGTGTCAAAAGAGAAATATATATTAATTTTATATAGTTTTTTTATTTATATAATTAGAAATTAAATATAAATAGCACTGAATCAGTTTAGAACAACTTCCACCCCACTCTATCCTCCAAATTTTGAGTTTTTAAATTATAGTTTAGTTTATCTCGTCTTATAAATTAGGATTCGACTAAAGAATATTCTGGGTTCAAGTTGTCAGCGATAATAATAGCATGATTCGATATCATTAGACACTCAACTGATGGTTTGTTAGGCTAATTTAACATCCTCAGAAGTCAAAATATGGATTGGAAAAGTTCATTTTACTCAAACCCTTTTTCATATTTTTGGGAACTATGGAGTAGTTCACCATGCAATATTGAACAATGTATGCATAACAGTGAGCCTGGTTCGTTAGATAGCACATGACGATCGAAAAGCATATTGCAATATATAAGCTCTGGACCATTCTGTGTTATATGTCACTTGGATGAAGTCGCTGAATTGGTGACACTGATCACTTCAAACACTGGTTCAATACAGCAAAATCCTATTGCCCACTAAAATCTATAACGTCATTGTTTGTTCGCATCTTCTTGACCCAAATGGATCAGAAGGGGGAACAAAGTTTGTTTCGCTCCGTTGTCTGCATGCTACCAGATGTGCTACATGAGCAAATGCCTACTTGCTGACTTAGCAAAATCTCAGGTACAAACAACCGACACTATGTTCGGCCCGGTCATGCACCCATCTCCAACTCCATAAATGATAGAAAAGACATACATCTATATGTCTCAACTCAACACATGTTCATCACAAACCCTACCACTTTGCCGGCCATCCCATTACAAAATTAAACATATACCTTAGCAAGTACTAAGTTGTTTTGGATTCTTAGTACAGAGCAGATCAGTGATCAGACCAGCTCATACATGGCGAGATTTTGCAAGGTGGCGGTTATCGGAGCCGGTGCGGCGGGGCTGGTGGCTGCTCGGGAGCTCGCCCGGGAAGGCCACCGAGTGACGGTGCTCGAGCAAGGCGATCGAGTGGGCGGCACATGGATCTACACCCCCCAGGTGGAGACCGACCCACTTGGGCAGGACAGGGAGAGGGTGGTCGTCCATACCAGCCTGTACAAGAGCCTCCGAACCAACCTGCCGAGGAAGATAATGGGGTTTTCCGATTACCCGTTTGAGGCCGGCAACGGCGGCGGCGACGGGAGGGAGTTCCCCGGCCACGAGGAGGTGCTTGCGTACCTGGAAGGGTTTGCGAGGGAGTTCGGGTTGGTGGAGTTGATAAGGTTTGGGAGGAAGGTGGTGAGGGTGGAGATGGAGGGGAGGGGGATGGGTGGGTGGTGGAGTGGAGGAAGACTGCGGCGGCGGCGGAGGAGGAGGTGTTTGACGCGGTGGTGGTATGCAACGGGCACTTCACGCAGCCGCACATTGCACCAATTCCAGGTACCAATTTTGACATTTCTACTGCTATAAATTGAAACGGACGCCACTAAACTCCAAGTTAGAAAATTGTCATATTTGAAATCCTTTATTAAAATGTTGCCGTATCTTGGCTATAGTTTTGCAACATTGGCACGTGGAAAAATTTTAACAAGAAAGCTTGTTTTTTCATATATATATATAGATATTTTCAATTTTTATAATGTTTTTATGAATTTTTTTATATTTTTTTATTTAAATTAAAAAATCTCATTAATGGTCAGGGGTAAAATCTTCTATCAAGGCTCGAATTTTATTATATAGTTCCGTTATGGTCAATATCTCTAAAGTAAAAGTTTTGTAATATTATAGCCAAGAATATATAGTAATTTTTTTAATATTTATGAATAATAGTATTTAACAAAAAAATATAAATATTGATGTTTTTGAAATTTTGACATTAATAAATATTTATATATGTAATAGTCGTTACAACTTATTTTTAGAGATAAAATTGACAATTTATAAGCCCGAAGTAAGCATTTAGTATCTTCTCTTCCTATATTACCAGAAGTTAATGCATTTGAAGTTTGAATTAATATGCTATTTTTACTATGCATGATTTATATTTGAGTTTTTTTATCAAACAAAGGGAAAAAGTTTTTTGACAGATGGTGAGAAAATCAAGTCTGATTACCATAAAAGAAGAAAAAATAAGAATTGTCTAAAATATCTTCCTTAAATAATTAAAACAAATTCAACCAAAATTTTAACAAATTTTAATATATAGGGGTGGTCGGCCCTGGATCAATGACAACCGGATCTAGTCGCCCAAGGTCGAGTAGTTGGGATCTAACCGTGTAGGCTAAGGGGTGTAGGCCAAGTATTTTTAAAAGGAAAATCTTTTTTAAAATAATGTTTGGTGGTGGTCCGTGATTGGATTTGGCCGCCCTAGGCTAGATCTGGTCAGTAAGCCTGCAATAATTAGGTTATTTTGAAACAAAAAATTGTTTTTTCAAGAGAAATATTTTTGTTATTATAATAAAATTTCCCCTTTTTTAGTAATTAATTATACCTAATTTTCCCCGTTTGGTAATATAAAAAATTTGTCCCCATATTATGGTAAAAAACTTTGGCTAAGATTGACTTATAAGATCATGATCATCACTTGTTTGTGGCAGACTAAAGTGAAAGGGAAATTTGTATCTTAGAAAATGAGCTAACTTTAGTCACATAATTATTTTCTACTGTAATAAAAGTTAATTTATTAGTGAAGTTAGTCAATAAATTATCAATTAATTGAGTGAATTATTTTAAAAAAAATAATTTAAGCCCATCAATTTATACTTTAAATTAAGTTATTACAAATAATATTAGAGCCGACTAATGACCTTATTGGATGAAAGGTTAATTTAGAGGTGGGGTAGGCCACAAGCCATGAGTTGATGGTAAGAATTTTAAAAATAAAGTTTCTTAAAGTAGGTAGATTAAAATATCTTCAAAATTGATCCTTCATTTAATATTAATAGAGGTGAGATCCAATTTATTAGTGAAAATAATTTATGAATCTTCCACTTGAATTAATTATTTTAAAAATAACTTAAACCCTTGTAATTAGGGCTGAATTGTACAAACTAAGCTTGCAGAGAGAACATAAATTTGCCTTGTTAAATATCTTATTTTATTATGATGTTGTCTCACGATTAAGGTTGAAAAGTTCTCGCACTATTTAATCCCAAATTATTGGAATCGGTATTTAAAAGGTCAATTTTCCATGACAACAAATGAAAGATTCATGGCCCATGTTGGCATATGATCCAAGCCCATAACATGGTGTCGGCTTTCTGCGAGGACCCTAATAAAAAGGACTTGCGAACATGGGCTTAACGGTATATTTATCAAGATGCTGATAATGATATTATATATATGTTATGTTGATCTCAGGAATTGAAAGATGGCCGGGAAGGCAACTACACAGTCACAATTACCGCATCCCGGATCCTTTTCAAGGCCAGGTTCTAATTCATATTAAGAGTTTCTTATTTAGAAGGCTTTACTGGGACACAGTATTTCATCCTTATTATATGTGTAATTTTATTCATGAAATGCTGAAAAAGATTGTAGTTGTGATTGGAAGCGGGCCGAGTGCCTTGGACATCTCCAGGGATGTGGTCACCGTGGCCAAGGAGGTTCACCTTGCATCAAGATCACCAAATATTCGACTTGGAAAGCTCCCATCCCACAAAAATATGTGGCAAAACTCCATGGTAAATATTTATCACTCCCACCATATTCCATGATTTAATCATACTTCTCTAATTAATTTCTGTTCTCGGCAAACATTTTGAATTAAAACTGAGAGGTTTTATGTTAAGGAAGAAAATGAAATTTTATCAACAAGTTTTGAAGTTTGATTAGTTGAACGATTAATTCAGGTAGTGCATGCTAAAGAAGATGGTTCCTTAGTCTTTCAAGATGGCTCTTCGCTTGTTGCTGACACTATATTGTATTGCACCGGGTAATATTCAACATTCTTATAAACTCATGATCTTAATTTTATTTTTTAAACTCTAAACTCTAAACTTTAATCTATTATTTTCCCTTCCAACACTGTCTAGTTTTATTATGTTGTTTTTATTATGATCTTATTGGATATTATAGTCACATCTTACAATTTAAGTCCCTTACAACTGAACATTTTCCTTATCATTATTTAGTGTTTTTGGAAAAATGCAAACTGTACCATGGCGCCCTAATTCTCATATGACATTATTTATACTAAGTTATGATCTGCAGATACAAATACAGCTTCCCTTTCTTAAAAACAAAGGGATACTTAGAAGTTGATGACAACCGTGTCCATCCTCTCTACAAGCATGTATTCCCTCCTCGTTTCGCACCTCGGCTTTCGTTTATTGGTATTCCTTCCAAGGTACAATAATTCATTAAATTTAAACAATGTAAAACAACTGTAAGCTTTGGTTATAATGCCAATCACTGTAATTGTCATTCACGTATCAGTAGTGAGAAATTTCCAATTTTTGTAGTCTTTGTTAATACTAAGGTCTTACAGCAAATTTGGACCGATTAATGAGTTATCCCATTTTTTCTGGCTATCTAAAGCTTTGTTAGAAGAAAATATGTCAACCATCTAAAGTTCATAGTTTCTCTTTATGCAGGTTGTCCCTTTTCTTGTGAAGGAATTGCAAGCCAAGTGGGTAGCTAGAGTTTTATCAGGAATAGTGCCCTTACCTTCAGAAGATAGCATGATGGTTTCCATTGATGAGGATTACTATTTGAGAATAGAGAAAGCAGGAAAACCTAAGCATCACACTCATTTACTGCATCCATATGAGGTACATGACTAACTTCAAGATGCAATATATTATATATGTTCTTGTTTGGCAATTTAGCTATTTTAGACCCTTGGATCTGATCTACCAGCTTGTTTGGCAGTTTGAATACAAGAAGTGGCTTCTTGATCAGGTCGGCCTGCCACCCTTGGAGCCATGGATTGCAGAAACCTATTTGACCACAGTCAAGTTTCTTTTGTCCAATGATGTTGGATTTAGGGATGCTCCTAGCAAATTATAATGAACAGCGGAAAAAGTTTTGCCAATCCAAACTAATAATTAGTACTGAGATACTAATTATGTGTTTTTTTCTTTATAATTACCTCAATGCATGTGATCAACAAGTTATTTTCATTTTGAGAAAATTTAAGGTAAGCTACAAGCATATATATATATATATATATATAGAGAGAGAGAGAGAGAGAGAGAGAGAGAGAGTTAATATGCAATGCGCTGCCAATATTTGGCGGCGCATGCAAGAATGTAAACTAATGTGCGCCGTAGGATTTCAATCCAGCGGCCCACAATCCCTTTCACCCCAGGCACCTGCCGCCCCACGAGCCTGTGGGAGGGGGGGGTACATGGCTGGGGCGGCAAAATATCAGCAAAACTATCGGCAAGGGGGCTATGGGAAGCTTGTCCCGGGAGCAGAAGCTCCGCGGGGGGTGGAGGGGAGGAGGGCGTGGCCGCGGTGGGGGGGCAGGGGAAGCTTGGCTAGGGCGGCGTGGTGGTGGTGATTGTTGTGCCATGGGCCGGTGTGCAGAGCAAGCGGGGGTAGGGGGGACGGGGCGGGCACCCACGTGCGGCGGGCAGAGGTTGTTAAAGGGGGCAGGCGGGTATCCGTCGTAGGCTCGCAGGTTGGCAAGCGCTGGGGGAGGGGACAAGAGGGAGTGTGGGCCACTAGATCAAAATCTAATGGCCCACATTAGTTTACGTTGCATGCACGGCCAATTATTGGCCGCGCATTGTAGATTTACTCTCTCTCTCTCTCATATATATATATATATATATATATAGCTTATGAGTCACAATAATATATAGGATCCACTTGAACAAGGAAGTAAAGTACATGAGTATGAAGTTGATAATTTTTTTAATAAAACACACCAGTTTAACAAAAATTAATTGATTTCAAGAATTAAAATGAAAAGGTAAAAACTTTATATTGATTTGAAAATTTATAAGCATCATTATTAATTTTCTTGTATATTTATCTTTGTAAATTTTAGATAGTGAGACCATTAAATATGTCCTAAATAGGACTCCGTACACGTACCCAATTCCTTGAAAATGTTTCTTATTTGTTTGATTAGCTAGAAAGTTAGCTCTATTTAGATTTTGAAAGTTCTTCGTCTTGGCTAACTCGGCAAGGGGAAGATGTTTTTGATGACTTTATCTTGTTGGCACTGAGGAATCATGCGAAATAATGAGTAATGTGAGATAAACTCAAAATTAAAATAATCTCTTTTACTTTAAACATTAAGTTTTCAATGCATAAATAATGTGCATTCACTTTATATAAATCAAAGGATTGTTATTTTGACTAGTATAATTGCCTATGCAATTGTAAATATGTACAATTTTTATTGAGAATCTTTGGTTTGTAGTAAGGAGAGAATATTTTCAATTCAAAATTTATGATATGCTTTTGAAGAGAAAATTTTCGTTACTTTGTATTTTTTTCAATGGTGTGATTGTCTATAAAGCTAAGAATATATTGTTGATGTATTGCCTTTGTTGAAAATTTTAGATGTGTAGGCAAGTAGAGGGGGTATATTTTGGGCTTATCATATAATATTTAAAAATTGTACAATTTAGATCTATTTAGAATAAATTGTTTAAATTCACTTTTTTTAAAAGGGTATCAGTTTCTATTTAATTTTTATTTGAATTTTAAATTTATGTTGGTTTATTCTTCATATTGATTTACATGGTTGCCCATATTTGTAAATAATATATGTTGTCCAAATTTGTGTCCGTGTCTTTCCATGACTGCAACTTATTTTGTGGATGGACATGGATGGTGTCCACAAAATTTGTGGACAGAGACATGGATGATGCCCACGAAAATTTTGCAGACGTGGACATAGTAATGGATGCGGATAAAGGGCGCCACGCCCATGGACACCCCTCGTATAGATTTGGGCTGATTTGACCCGTATATAAATTGAAATAATGATATTTATAAAATTATATTTTAAAATTTTTTAAAATAATATTTTTATTAGTTTTAATATATTTTTTATTAAAATTTATATTATTTATAATATTTTAGTTAATCGGGTAGGATACGGGTCATGTAGATTTGGATCAGATATGGATATGGTAAATAAAACGGATATAATTATCAAATTTGAGTCAGATTCGAGTTCAAATTTGTGGATTCGGATATAACCATATTCAATCCTTATCCGACCCGAACCGATCTTTAGTTAAGTGGATCATTAGGTAAATAGTCTCACATCTAAAATAAATATGAGTTGGGACCTTGGGTAAATAGTAAGAGTTGAGGGCGGCTAACCGATCATTTTGGATAAAGCTCACATTTTTCTAATTAGATGAACATTACATGCTTCATCCTCTGAGTCCATAAAAATGGGCATATGAATTATATATCTTTTTTATTTTTATAAGGCAATTTTTCTCCACACACCTCACACTCCACCCATACATATCAAGGTGGGGAGCTTGTACACAACAGAAATCGAATCTGAATCTGAATCTGAGATCTCCCTCTAAAATATTGTCTACAATTAACATGCCAAGCTCAACGAGACAAACCCGATCGTCCCACTTTTAACATTGCAATCATGTGGGAGATGGAACTCAGTATAGCATAGCAGGACTCACTATTTACTAGTATGCCCATAAATTTTAAGCTCCAAACTTTCACATGGCTCAGTATTCCCCAAGCATACATGCATAAATGCAAATGCCTTGACCAAACATAGCTAGGCATATGAACATGCCCATCCCCACCAAGGTTGCGGTGATCGGAGCAGGGGTTGCCGGACTGCTGACGGCCACGGATCTTGGCCGAGAGGGCCACTGAGTGATGGTGCTCGAGCAAGGTAATAGGGTGGGTGGTCTCCGGGTATATGCCCCACGCACAGAGACGGACCTCCCGGGCATGGACCCAAACAGGGAGATCGTTCACAGCAATCTGTACAAGAGCCTACGGACCAACGTCCCCAGAAAGTTGATGGAATTTCTTGACTACCCATTTGTGGTCAGGGAAGATGGTGATTCTCGAGAATATATACCCATGCCATGAGGAGGTGCTGGCATTTGTTGAGAACTTTGCGAAAGACTTCGGGTTGGAGTGGACCAGGTTTGGTGCAAGGCTGGTGAGGGTGGAAACGGTGAAGAAGGGAAAGGGATGGGTGGCGGAGTGGAAGAACCTGGCTGCGGGGACGGCGGAGGAGGAGGTCTTTGATGCGGTGGTTGTCTGCAACGGGCGCTACACAGCCACAGATCGCTGAGATTCCAGGTGCAACTTCTCTCCGCTTTTCCTAGATGAATAGATTATAATAATTTAATTTTTTATTATATTTTAAACAGTTAGAGATTCTATTTTTAAATATATTTCAATCTTTACACTTTTATTATTAACTAGTAGTTTAATACTTTTAAGTTTTATTTGTATATTTATTCTTATATTATTTTTATTCAATGTTTACATAAATCTAAGCTATCTTAAAATGTAATACATTTTAAATAAATAAAAGATATTTTTCCACTAGTGAATAATGATAGATTTTGGGATGTTCCTTGCAAATTGTAATGAATAGTTTAATAATTAATGGAGATATTAATGGTGAATTTTACCATATTTATTTTGGGAATACTTATAATTAATTAGTGAATCAAGTTTTTTTTATTTTTTAATTAAGTTGTATGTTAAAAGCTATTCTAACCGACAGCCACTCTAATCAAGATGTACCTTATTGGAAAATTGAGAGAATACAATGTTTTAAGAATTCGTGTCCTAGCATAAAAGGAAAGGAAAGAGAAATTGTTTTTTATGACTTTATCCTACCTATGATGTGTGAAAAACACATAATGAAGTAATATTTGATGATTTTTATATTTTTTTCAAAAGCCAGGCAGGCCAAAATTTTTTATTGAGGTTTCTTTGAAAAAAAACGGTTAAATTATTCAATAATTTATAATTATGAATGGATGCAAAATTTTATATAATACCAAGGGAAAAAATAGTAAATTGTCCTAAACAATTATGAGTTTGGTTTGATGTATTTTTTAAAACAAAATAAAAACTTGATGGACCAGTCAACTTATTTTTACTAAGAAAAAAGACCTACTAGAACAGCGAACAGGATTTGGGCACGTGGCATGGCCGGCCAGAGCCAAAACATTTCCCAACTACGGCCAGATCTATATGGCAATCGTCTCCAACCTATACTAGATAAGATGTCGGCCAATGTCAAAGATTGATAAACTCATATGATATCCAAGATATAAATTTTAATTTTTGAAAATAAATTTTAATTAAATAAAAAGATAAATCATATTGATTGGTTGAATTATTGTTTTTTAACATACTTCTATTTTTAGTTCTCTTTTCATTACTAAGAGCATATTTACTTTGTTTGAGGTGGCCAATTGCCCACAAACTTTTTCAAACAATATTTCAAAAAAATCTAACCAAAGGGCAATCTTGATATGAAATATATTTTCTTGACATTAGGTTTATAAAAATAATTTAACATATATTTTTTAAAAGAAAATTTTATTTTCTTATTTAAACTCTTTTTTGGAAAAATAAGTATATTTGCTCTTATTAATAAAAGTGGAACTCGATAATGACCTCTAATTAAAAGTATTAGATTTGACTGATCAAAATAATACAAAAGTAATCTACCTTTAAAGTATGAGTCAATTAAAACTTCTATATAAAATATTAGATTATTATATTGCAATACCATAATTTAGTCTGAAGAACGGATCAAAGCTTGATATTGTAAATCGAAAAACTATTCGTTGGACTATCATTGTACAAATTTACATAAATAGATTTTAACTCTCAAAGAGGCTTAAGACAGCTATCTTATAAGGTTTATTATATATACAATGCATCCTGATCATACTATTATAGGAAGACTCTTACTCTCAAGGTTCACTCTCAAGTTTCATAATACGAGCGCTCTTGACTCATAAGAAAAACAACACCTCCCCTACAACTAAGATGATGACTTTACAAATTCAATAATCTCTTCGAATTACACAAAGACAACTACTCTAATCTAGCTAAAAAGTTGAGCTTTTTATAATGCAAATAAATGATCTAGTTCTTATACTTAGTTTCAACCTTTGAGTTAAGTAATTTATTCTTATATGATGTTGATCTTGTAGAAAATTAAACATTGGGTTGTGGTTATATATTCTACATACCTTGTAGACAGAAATTAAATACACAAAGACATCATCGCATGCTTGGGCGTCAACCCTAATACTTGGTTTTCACATACTCTTTAAATGACATGAACTGTAAGCTCCTTTCATCCATGTTCTGCAATCACACGCACGCACAATTGCATCTAAATATGTCTTGTGTATCTTAATTATTCCTTGTCATATTTTGAATATGTCTTGTGTATCTTAATTATTCCTTGTCATATTTTGAGGCTTTGAGGCTTACACACCCTGCAAACAATTGCTAGAATGCCTTAAAATTAACACCCTACACAATAATAATGATAATACAGTAATAAATCACAGGCTACATGTAACATATTAAGTATATCAACATAAACTTTAGGGCACCCGCCCATCATACATACATCATGTAACCCATATTTTTCATAATACATAAAGTCTTAAAATTCCGAAATACATAAGTCATGCAACCTAAATACATGACTTTGATACAAAACTCAACATAATACAAACAAATGTACCACCCCCGACATGTACCTATTGATCCGTCCAACTCTGCTGATCATAGGCATGAGTACTCACCTATATACATACAAGGAAAATAGTCAGTAATCGAACAAATTTGACTAGTAGTCCAAAAATAACTATTGATAAAATAATATTAAGAGATGAGTGACTTAATACTCATGAGAATTCATAAAACTTCCAAAATACATTACAAGACATTAAGTTTGGGCCAACATGTCCGAATATCATAAAACATGCCTGATCAAATCAACAGCTCTGTATTTTCATGTATATACGTATTTATGCATACGTTGTTACATCCTCTATGTATCGCTTACCACGGTACTTAGGTGACTCAAAACAATGATAGTTTCACGATTTTTGAAAACACAATATATTTGCAGTACCCTACTTACATTGCACTACTTTATAGTAAAAATGAGTAATATTGCAATTTATACATACTCATACCATTCACTCTCGTATTCATAAAAACCACAAAAATTCGCGTATACTTATATAGTAAGCTTAGGTAGGGGCTTATGTCACAAGTTTGTTGGATCTTCCTGTTCAAAAGCCATTAAGGATCTCGTCCTTTAAGTTTTGTTAAAGTGCAAAAAAATTTGGGTAAATGACTTAACTTCAAAGGGATTAGATAAAACACCACTAACACCGTCCTACGTTTAAAATTTGGTGAAAAGCTTAATTGTAGAGCTAAGCAAAGATGAAGTAGAAGAGTCTTATAGACCCAAATGAGTCAAGCTCCTCATCCTAACTAAAGGATCTCACTCAGCACACCCTATCAAAGAGATGATACCCAAGTCATGATTAAATTGTATTGGCACATAAAACAAGGCAGACATCTCCGAGCTACATGCACGACTCAAGTTCAAATGCAATTGAGGGCTGTATGCATTCAATAGTAGTCTTACTTAGTCGACATGTATATACGAACCTCATTATGTAACCTTAGTTAGGGTTTAGTGTTACAAGTACCCTCAGTAAAAAGTCCAATGCATAGGGTTCTATTAAACATAATCAGACAATTTTTGGGATTGGTCAAACAGTGTCCAAATGGACTCAAATTTGGGCCAGACCTCTGATTTCTGAGTCCCTTTAGGCCCATAACTTGGAATTTGGACTTCAAATCTTATTGGATTAAAACCCATAGTGTTGGCTAAGTCATTTCTAGTGCTGGGTAGACCTATTGCACTTGGAAAATTTTATCGCAAGATATACTAAGCCAAATGCTCTAAAATTTTAACATGGTGTTATATAGACAAAACTTAAATTGTGGGAGAAATTTCAGGCAATTTCATCACTATTTGTTTATGATTTTATATTTTATATCTGGAGTTAGGGAACTAGGGTTTTACCCAGCATTCCTACACATTCTCGAAAACCAATCAAACTAACCCCTAAATGATTTTTTAGTTAAACCAAAACTTAAAGGTTTCTAGTGGACAATTAGTGAGGCCAAACATAATTTTTATAGATTTTATAAACCTCCATAATTATCTCACAATGGATCATAAATTTAGAGCACAACAAGGCATACAAACATCATAGTATACACACCAACAAATTAAATGGTTATTTCATGTCATTTAAGTGGTTATCTTAGTGTGAAAATTTACAAGAACAAGCCCACATGCATATAAATAAGCATGCATAATGCGGACATCATTAGCAACCTGTATCAAGGTGTAACAATTGGGGAAATGCATGGCCAAGTAGTAGTGACCTTCAAAGCTACCACATTTTGCCAAGTTTGGCACCCTTGCAACATCATATAAGCAATATCATATGACTAGATGAACATAAAAGTTGTAGATCATGACATCATGAATCCGAAAAGGTAAACAAAAAGTAAAAAGGCTATCTAGAACATGACTTATGAATTTTCTACCAGATCTGTACAAAATAGTGATCACTGATCATTTAAAAATATGTAACAATTAATTTGCAAATGAAAATTTTATGAAAACAACACCTATTTACTTCTCACTCAACCAGATACGAGGAAAAAATCATACAAAAATTCAAAATATGTAGAAACCTAGGCGGATCTTGCACCAAACACATACAACAAGTAAGGAGGAGAGGAGAGCTTACCTTCAATGAAGCAAGGGAAGTCTCTTGGAGCCTCCTACCCCAAGGCCTTGACTAGGCTTGGAGAGCTTAAAGGGGCTGAAAGAGGCCAAGGAAGGAAGAGGAGTGACCAAGGAGAGGGAGGGTTGGAGGAGATGAGGAAAGGAGTGCAAGAGGGGAAGGAGAAGGGGGTTTTAAAGAAAAGGGAAACTCTTCCCAACCACTAAGGCACGACTTGATAATATCATAGGTAAGGTGTCACATCTAAAGATGTATGAGTGTCGTACCTAATAAAGTATGGGTTGGCCCAAAACCTTGAAGTTTTTTACCCTAAAATGGCCATTACAAACTTGGGAACTGAGTCGTTAGTCCTACAGGTGCTACGATGGTCTGAAATGCGTTCCATACACATGACAAACAATCTAGATGTATAAAAAACATAATCCTAAACTTATCTAGACTTAGACTTTAAAAAAATAAAAACAAGAGCCACAATGATGTAGTGTCCAATCCGGCGGCACCGAGTGCTGGGGAGACTAAGGTCATGACTCGCACATACCACACCATGTATACGCACGGGACAAAAGGGTCAGGCAAACAACTCATTCTGGGTCAAGATCAAACCGAAATTAAAATCGTCAAACGAAAAGCCCAAGTTTTACATGTATAGTTTATCTAATTATTCAATGATAACTTGTATAATATAAGTAGCTCGAAGAATGATATCTTGGCTAGTTCATTGTAAATAGTCGCGACATCTAATGGCATTTAAACTCCTATCATGCATGAAAGTCTTATAGACTTACACAAGGATATCAACCATAGATGTCAGACATTGATATTTGTGATAAGGTGAACTGCTTACACACCCTACATATTAAAAATGATCATGGACTCAAACACCGTTCGTAAGTGGTTAAATATTGGTAGCATGATTGTGACCGAAATTAGGTCATATTTTAACTTGTTGATTTGACAAACTACAACTCATTATCAAGAAAAATATGTTTTAGTACTATTTCCCTAATCTATTAATGTATTAATCTAATAAAAATATTTGGACTTTATTTATTAATAAATAGTTAAATAGGTGGAGGAATATATGATTAAGAAGAAGATAAGAGCAGACAAGTGATTATATTTTGCCATGATTTGTGGAGCAACCATGGGGTGAAATTCTATAAATAGACCCCTCCACCTCCATGGTGTTGGGAAATATACACTCCAGCGAAAATGAGCCAGAAAATATTTCCCCTACTCGATGAAATCAATAGGAGACAGCTAAGATAAAATGGATGTGAAACTTTCCTCCCAATTTAGAAAAAAAAACCAACCTACTCGATCAACTTTGATTAAAAAATCTATTACAATCAAGTATCGAAATAAAATTTGAGAAAAGTCTCCTAACCTAAATCAGATCAATAACAAGATCTGAAAGATACAATTCTTGAGAAATTGAGAAAAATATCATACACCTCAAATGAAAAAATGGATCAATCTCACACCCTGGATTACGACCCCACTTCAACTTGAGATGATGAAAAACTTCTCCAAACTCTCCCCTTATGAATGAAAACACTCCCCGTTATATGTGAAAAAACTCCACCCAATACATGTAGAAAATTCTACTACAGTGTGAAACTTTACCCCAACACATGTAGAAAATTCTACCAAAGTGAGAAAACTTCACCCCAATAAAAGTAGAAACTCTACCCAAATGTGGAAAACTCCACCCAAAAGAGTAACACTACTCCTAATTACAATCTACAGACAAAGGTAGAGAAAGAAAAGAAATTAGCCACTATTGATCTTGTCAAAGAACCCGAAGTCATATCTTCACCTCACAACAAACAATTTCACTTTCTTCTCCCACATGCACTACCAATAGTGACCCTGTCTAAGTCTGTAATCCCTCAAGTCTCCCCTAAAGGAGAACACTCCATGGAACTTCCCAAAAAGGAAACCACACCGAATACATACCTCTAATCACATATTTATAGACGAGAGATATGAATACCACTTGGAAATGAAGAGCCAACTCCAAACACTATTTCTAGAGCATTGGAATCCTCACTAATGAGTCTCTTCACGTATTCCACAAATTCTCATCGAATTCGTCGTACCTATTGGTTTATCTTCATGTCATCGTACCTCTTGGTTTATCTTCATATCTTCACGACTGTCAATGTGACTGAACGCTTTCTCATGGGAGGGAACACGCTCAGCTCGCTTGCTCGATTAGCACCCCGGATAATCACAGACAACATATGCTAATTTAAATAAACTAATAGAAATCTAACAACAATACAACATTTAGATTGTGATTTAAGGAATTGAAAAATGGCTGGAAAGTAAGAAATCTAACAACAATACAACATTTAGATTGTGATTTAAGGAATTGAAAAATGGTCGGGAAAGTAAGTGCACTAGGGTGAGCAAGTCAGCTCGTGAGCAGTTAGCGTTTAGCTCGGCTTGACTCAATTCGAAACTCAACATTTAAATGCTCGAACTCAACTCGAACTCGAATCTTACGAGCCGCGCTTGAGCAAGGTCGTGTTCGACTCGACTCGACTCGGTTATAACTCGTACTCGACTCGATAAAATAATATAATAATATAATTTTTATATTATATATATATATATATAATAATAAAGAAGTGAGATAGTTAAGATGGTAAGTATTCAAGTTGATGACCTCAAGGTTGTGGGTTCAATTCACATTGATTGTATTTTTAAGTGAAAGGGCTTTGACTTTTAATCAAGCCAATTTTTAAGTGAGGACTTTTGACTTTTAATAGAGCCAATTTCATTTCGAGTTCACGAACAACTTGGGTTCGAGTTCGAGAAAATTAAACAGTTTAAGTGTATTCAAGTTTGAAGTCGAGTATAAAAGATATTCGAGTCGAACTCGATGATAATGTTCAAAATTCAGTTTGATCTCGAGTCGATTTCAAACGAGTTTCGAACTCATTCAAGTTGAGTTCGGCTCAATCAGCTCGATTAGCACCCATAGCCACAACTACCGCATTAGCAGCCCTTCCGAGACCAGTTTTTTACATTTGAATACCAGTCTCCCGTGCCTCTTCCACAATATTTGGAGCTCCGCTAGAGGATAGCACTGCCCATTGGTGGAGGGTCTGTTCTATGGATCTTGTCGCCGCGGCCACCTCGACCTTTGGTGACTCCGAAATTCTCCCTATACCTCTAGCTAGCCTCTGACTACCAGGAACGACCTCGTCCTTGTGGATGGTCCCCGGGTTTGGCAAACAGCAGTGACGCGAGGGGTTCCAGATTGATCGGGAAGCCAAATTGGAGCCGTCACTATTAGGTCCACACCGGATAGCTTCGTTTCCTGAGTCGTCTTCTCCGACCGTGTGGTCCTTGAACTACCTACTACTACTAGCTAGTGAACGCTTTCCCTAATTTATAATGCATCTTCTTCAGGAAAAGGTTCACATTCCCGGCCACCTTCGGCAAAATGCTGCCCAAGTGCACTTTGATATGATGTTCATATGTAAATGTATAACTCAACTTGAACATGTTTGGATGGAGTGATCTTTGTGGTTTTGAATCCTTCCATGTGAGGGTAATGTTTTGACTATTTTAATGTATTCTTCTATCCAAACTAGGGGTTTACCCGTCCGGTGCACGAGGTTGTATATCTTTTCTATTATTATACTTAAATATTATATTTTAATTTTTATTATTTTTATTAATTATAATAAATTGTTATCATCTTCTTTTCATATTACGTATAAATCGTGCTATCAAATCCAAATCTATTTCTTAATATATATCATATTAAACAAAACTTGCTCCTAAAATCTATATAAATTCATTTATATTATATTATACTTTTTAAATCAAAAAGATTAATTTATCCATCTTTATCATGTTTCTAATTTATTTAATTAAATAATTCGGAAAATATCCATATAAATTAATAGAATTTGAAAAGATTGATAAGATTTTCCATCTTAATTACACCTTTCATGTAATTAATTAAAATTTTACAAAAATAGTAATATTAAACATGTATTTATTAACTATTTTTCATCTTTATCCAATTTCTATTTTAATTAATTAAAAATTCCGAAATTAATAATATTAATAAGATTTTGTAAAAATCTAAAAGATTTATTTTTCTATCTTTATCATTTTTGTAATTTATTTAATTAAATAATTCGGAAATAACCATATAAATTAATAGGATTTGAAAAAAATATTGATAAGATTTTCCATCTTAATTATATTTTAAATTTAATGAATTAAAAAAATACAAAAATAATAACATTAATATGTGTTTACGAACTCTTCACTCCATCTATCCCATTTCTAAGTTTATTAATTAAAAATTCTGAAATTAATAATATTAATAAGATTTTGTAAAAATCTAAAAGATAAGTTTTTCCATCTTTTTCATATTTATAATTTATTTAATTAAATAATTACGAAAATAACAATATAAATTAATAAGATTTAAAAGATTCTTAAAGATTAGATTTTATTTTATAGAGATTACAAAATAACTCAATAAGATCTAAAATTATTTTTAAAATAGTTTATTATAATTATAACCAATCACAATTAGCCATTTGCTAATCCCTCGTTGAAAATGGCGCACTTGTCAAAAATCACTCCCTTATTATATATAGATTGATTGATGATTAATAATTGATTGATTAGCACGGCTAGCAGATTGCAAAGATATACACGCATACATACATAAAGCACAATTGATCTTCTCTAATTATTTTCTTACTGTAACATTATCAAGGTAAATAATATGAGATATAATTTGTACCTGACCAGACCCAAGTGAAAACAAATGGGCCAAATTTATTCAAAAATGGGGTTAACTAAAATTGGTTAATTAAAATTGATTATAACTACATCTCCGTTAATTTATTAAATCTTACCCAATAGGTAATATATTAGATTAATTATTTGGAAGATCTCACATTTCACCTATATTTAAAATATTCTATATTTGTAATTCCTATATAAACTTGGCTCATTAGGCAGTGCATGTCTTTTATAATTCATCATTCACTATGGTCTCGAAATGATTCTCATGCCGTTTATATTGACTTGACCACCCAAATGTAAATAGATAGGTTTAGTTATTTCTTTAAAAGAAATTAATTTAAGTTGATCATAATTATATCATTATTAGTATAATTCTAATTTTTACTTTGATCGATAGTAGATGTGGTTACATAATTCTTCTTATGGGAATATAGTATAATTGTAGTACTGGAAAACAATATAAAAGAGACATCAACAAAGTGCTCAGGGAATGACCTTTTAGTTTGGTTTGGCTTAAAGAGATCCAAAATGTGCCTATCATTCTCCAAGGCATTGGACGAAAATTACGTTTTTGCATATGATGAAGATGATTTGATTTATTTTGAAATATATTTTTTTAGTATAGCAATGCTTATATTTGCATGTTATATTAATGAAGTTAGGATTGAGAAAAGGCTAGGGTTAATTTAATGTTTCACACAAATGAGTTATGGTGTTTAAGTGATATGTGTCATTTGCATGTTAGTTTCAATTACAAAAGTTGATATATATTATATATAACTTAACGCAATGTCGTAGCTAATTCTTTTTGATGAATGTGTAGTATGAATCCTATCTGTGTATTGTAAGACCCAAACATGTTTAATATTTACGCACTGAGCTAAGATCCGGCATTTTAGATTATTAACCCTCAATTTAATTTAACCACGATTGAAGAGATGATATCAGTTTATATAAAATTCTTGGCAAGGGTTGTTACATGTATGCTCATGTATTTGTTGATGTGTGTTAAGGTTTTAAATGTATAGCTTCACATAGTTAAAGAGTATTAACATCTTAATTAGGTTTCTTTTGTGCAAATTATATTGTGTGTAACGAACCGAGCTAAAGTGCAATTTAATCAGCCTAAATCATTTCTTCAAAAATGGTTAACCGAAATTAAAGATCTATAATCTATTCTATTAATAAGTCATATATTATCCTAGTAGATATTAAATGCGAGACTAAATTAAAATTATTAGAGTGTACCAATATTAGAAAATTTTATCCTCAAAATTCCTACATTTACCCGTCGCTAGCCTTAGCCTACGCCCTTCTTTGGCCCGTAACTGCAGCTTAGCTTACATTTCTAGTCTACACTACCATTTTATACTTAACCTGGTTGATATGATATCATATATAACAACCCAACCCACAGTATAATATAATGAACATAAGTCATTTATTCAAAAATAGTTAATAAAATTGAAGATTTATAGTTCATTTCTATTAATAAATTAAAATTTACCCCTATAAGTATTAAATGTGAAAATTATAACATCTTTCAAAAAGTTAAGTTAGTCCTACATCCAATACTTATTAAGGTAAAATATAATATATTAATGAAAATGTACTTAATGATCTTCAATTTGGTTAATTACTTTTAAAGATACAACTAAGTCTATCAGTTTACACTAATTGAACCAAAGTTGAAGTGTAGTAGGGGTATGAGTTCATATAATAATAATATATAAAAATATGCATTATTGCATTCTCTCCCCATTAAAGGGAATTTTATTCATAAATTCACAATAACTAAGAAAATAATTCGGGATAATTGGACTTCATATCTGCTTCCATTTCCCTTGTAGCCTCATCAAATGCATGATTTCTTCATGGAAACTTAACCATGGGAATAGTCTTGATGTAGTACTATTTTTTCTCGTATAGGATCTTTAAGGGGTTTCTAAATATAAGACATATCATCTTGAAGTTTCACTTCATCATAGTTCAAAATATGGCATTTATTCAACATATATCTCTTTAAGTTGGACGTATTCCTCCCACTATTTTAGGAATCTTAAACGGTCCAACAAATTTAGGCCTTAGTTTCATGGATTTTCTAAATCGCATAATGCCCTTCATGGGAGAAATCTTAAGGAATACATTGTCACCCACTTGAAACTATAATCGCCTTCTTCTAGCAATTACATAGGACTTTTGCCGGAGTAGAGTTTCATTCATTCTTTTTCTTAAACCAATATTTCAATCAACTTTAGACCTACTAATACCAGATCTTTCATATCCACCCAACAAGATGGCTATCGACATGGTCTTCTATATAATATTTCGAAAGATGTCATCCCAATAGTGGATTGATAAGTATTATTATAAGTAAATTCCGGTAGTGGTAAATAGTTCTCCCCAACTCCTTTGTCACTCCAAAACACATGAATAAAGTAAATCTTCTAGGATATGAATTGTTTGCTTGAATTGACCATCACTCCGAGGATGAAATGTCGTACTAAACTTCAACTTTGTCCTTGTTGCTTGTTTAAATGCCTTCCAAGACTTTGAGGTAAATCTTGCATCTTAATCAGAAATTATGGATATCGGTGTCTCGTACATGTATATACTCATTCTCACTGGAATAAAATATGCTAATTTAGTGAGTCTATCAATCACCACCCATATCGCATCATGATTCTTCTTCATCTTTGGTAATCCCACTACATAGTCATGTGCAATATTAACCCATTTCCATAAAGAAATGTCAAGAGGTTGATGTTGTCTACCTTGATGGGCCTTTTGGGCCCCCAAAAGAGGCTTAAAATAGATTTCTCAGATCTTTCATAGTCCAAAAGTGAACTTAAGGAATGAGATTTTTCTAATAGCATATATATAAGTCACACAACTTCATCGACAGCCGATGCGAAAATTCAAAATCCAAAACATACCTGGCTCAACATGCTCAAACATGACTTGTTGACAAGTCAAACACCTTAAAACAAAGTTTCCCACAATTTGTTTCATTCTATGCCACCAATACATTCTCAAACTTGACTTGTGGACAAGTCGTGAGATCCCTCACCTTAGTCCCACATCTAATACTTACTGGGAGAAGATCTTCATTTCTAAGTGGGAATAGACTAGCGATCTCAACTTTTGGGGTACCCATTTTAAAGAAAATGACTTAGCCCAGTACGTTGCACTTTGGCCAAGTGCCGCAGCAAACAGTATCAGAGCAACCTAGCAACCTAGTTCCGTGTTAGATGGCTGGATGGACTAGGGACGTCAAGTTGCTGCTCAGCCACAAGCCAAAAAGGTCGCGGCCTGGGGATAGCATACGGGCCAAGATTAACTTTCCCTATCGTGGTGCGAAAGTTTTGTGAGAAAGTTTTGCAAGATTTCCAGTTTAGCATCATTAGTGTAAATTGATGGATTTTATCATATCTTTAAAAGTGATAAACCAAATTCAAAATTTAAAACACATCTGTACTAATATAGCGAATTCTACAAAAATAGGTATTAGACATGGAAATAACGCAACTTCTTAAAAGACGTTACAGGACTAAGTAGGAATTATCACATTGCCTTAGCAAGTGTTTGGACAAAGTACTTGTGGATCTTATTGTCAAGCTAATGAGATCACGCTTAGTTCTCGCATGATTTCAATGATCTCCATACATCGGTGTATACGTTCTTGTGATGGGAGCCAGGTAGCTTCTTGCATGTAAAATATAAGTGATAGTTTGTAATAATAATTTGAATTCATTTTTTAAATTGATTATATTTTCTTTTTTTTCTTAATAACTCAAAGAAAGATCTTTTGAAAAACCATTTCTTGACTATTTTGATATTCATCTTTTGAATATAATGAAAATGAAATTACTGATTTTAAAATCAAAAAATAAGAAAGAAAAGAAAAAAGACATAATCTCTTTTTTGATGTAGCAAGAAGCCCCAAATCCTTGATTTGGTCAGGAAAGACTGCACTGTTTTGGGGCTCGGGGCCAATTAGAGATAAGCTGCCCATGATCATCATGGCATAGGTATTTCAATTAGCTATCCAGTACGATTTGTTAGAATTATAGTTTAAAAACTCAAAACTCATATTTGATTCGGTATATCATGAAAAGGAGTCAAATCAAAGTCGACTTAAAATTATATACATTAAAATTTTAATTGTGTAAATAAAAAGTTTTATGAAGTTAATATATATTGCACTTTTGACCATTGAAATTGATAAAAATATGATTTACATTACTTTAAAATATTAATTTAAGTAATCTAAAATAAAAATAATATATTTTGATAATTTTTATGGCATGACTTGAAGAGTCAATTACTAAATCATTTAGTACAGAATTATCCAAAGAGTTTGACTCGGAAAGTCAATGAGTTGAATTGAGTCAACTCAATTTGAAAAATTTTGGAGTAAAAATGAATTTTAAAACTATACTTAAAAATAGAACGAGGCCCAACATTTTCCATTTTAGAGCCATTAGTATTTTTGAAACATAACCCCTTTATTATTGAAAAATTCGATTGGGGCCTGAATAGGGGTACTGTGCCTCATGGGCGTTAATAAAAATTTTCATAAAATGGACTAAAAATTAATTAGTATCATTTGGTGTGATTATTTATATATTAGCTTAAATAAATATAGCTATTAGATTACAAAGATTGTTGAATAACAATAATTTTATTTAATTTGAAAAATTAATGGATATGTGATCTTCATAGAAGAGTAAAAAGTTTAGATTTTTTTCTATATCTTGAAATTTCTAAAAGTGGGTGTTCATTTTCAAGAATTTTTTCGTACCAAAAAACGTGGATAAACTTTTATCCATCCTGTTCTTCTCCACTCCACTTTTCTCTATACTTTAAGAATAAAAAATATTTTTTGGGTGGAGAAAATTAGAAAATGAACACAAACTCACCTTCAAATATATATTTCTAAATATTAAAAAATAGAGTTTTAAAAATTGGGAGGGAGAAGACCTGTAGAAAGTCACTTTTTTGTAGTGTATATCTAACAATTTCGTCTTGATTATATAAAAGAAGATACTTGTAAATTGTATAATTATGAGTATTAATTTATATATCACCAAATTGAAACTTATAAGGTCCTTATAATTGGCACATCTTGTAATTCCATCCATGGGAGTCGAAAATAGTACTAATTAGTCATGACGCGCAATTAGAGCACAGGCAAAACACCATTATTTAGTCACTGTCCGATCACCTTCTTAATTTAGAAAATTTTTAAAACTCATTTAATTGTAGTAATTAATTCTTTTGTCTCCTTAAATCTCCATAAAAACCAACTCTCCCCGGTAGGAAGAAAAAGGGTCAGGACGTATATAGGATTTAGACTTTTATATGTTGTCACCTTCACCGCGTAATATTGCCAACATTTTATGTTAATCCAAATGCAATATGTCAAACGCTTCTTCATTGAACAAATGCACTACACACACACACACACATATATATATATATATATATATAAAATTTTGGAGTCACATTTGATGTGTTATATCAGCGTTACATAAGCCGCTAAATATTCAAACACTGATGTGCTGCCAAGTAATTAAAATTTCTCCCTCCATCATTAATTATGCGAATTTAGTTTTCTAAATGTCAGCCACAACGCAATTCTACAATGTGTTTAATGTATTTCATATTTTTGCAATACTACATTAACCGATACATATATCGTTGTTATGACCTATCCTCGCTTTCTCTTGCCACCGCCTCCCATACCCATGTTTTAATTTCAACAGATAGATAGCTCAGTTGGCAACAGCAAGATTTCTCTTTAGTCGCCCTTATTCATCTTTTTATAATGACGGAGTACAAGCCTTCACTCTTGATTTGGCGTGTCGAGTATGAGAGCATTGAAATCGTTGTTTCTTAAAATTGGATTATATGAACTATTTTTTCAAAGCGTACTAATGAATGATTAACACATTACAAGGTTGCTGAGCCCAAGTGCCTTCTTTTCTTTTCATTTTCTCTATATTTTCCCCCAATGCCATGTACATTATTAATTTGGTCGGCAAGAAGTCGTCTTATCTTGCAGGTCCCATGCAGGCCGGCCTCCACCACTGCTCCAAACTTGGTGATAAGCTCATATCGATGGCTACAAGTCTACGCAAGAGCTGGTTAAGCATCTGACAAGACATGATTCGGATACCATGTCTGATTATAAATCAAATATTAGAGCTTCTAAAAGGGTTTGCTTCTCTTTAACTAACATATATAGCTTCCACGCAATTCCTCCTCTTTGGTGCGACAAAGACAAAAAGGAAACAATTAAGAAAAGATGAAATGCCCTGTTTACCTTCTCCTAGTGGCCAGATGCAGACGATATACTCACGAGACCTTGACTCTCGATGAATATACTGAAAAGAATATGTGAATGATTGGCGACGACAGGTTTATTCTACTAATTAAACTCCATTATACAAATGCCGACTACTTAATTTGGTGATTTTTGGTTGGTTATGACTTATAAACAGCTTAGACATTATCCGCCGAGCTACATAAGCATGAAAGACCAAGTCTAATTTGATATATTATTATGGGCAATCTAGCAGCGTTGTTATTGTTACCATCCAAATTTAGAGGGCACAAGTTGAAGGCAGGAAACAAGGTCAAGGACGGATTGGAATCTTTACATGGCCCTTGGTAACAAGTCATTTGTTCGGTGGGGAATTGGCCCTTGAGAATCTGAAGAACCATTCCCAATTCTAAATTCTACGCTCCAATTTTTTAGCCTAATAATAGAGTGCGTGGTCTGCTTGGTTCCAAAATAAATTCTACAAGGCCTTGATGCTGTTCCACGAGTATGGGTATTAAAATCGTATAGCTCACAGTTCACCACCTGTTGAATATATATTATCATCGGATACAAACGCGACGAACTGTATAAATATTTGGATTAAACAGTACGCAAGCATAACTACGACCTTTGATTATGAGATATCTGTCTACTTAAATATATATGTTGGTGTCTAATTAAATTCTAAAGTATATATATTGGAGGTATAAAGCATGGACAAACATGGTCGTTCATATTATAATAAAACGTGATAATGAAGTCACTAGCTATCTAAAATTAGAAGATGAAAATTACATGAGAGTGCAGATGCGGATAAATGATCATGTGTACAGACGCGACGACCTGCCAAAATTTTGGATCAAGTTTATGCAGTTTAATTATATGTTAGTCTCAGCCCTACGACTAACTATATATTTAAGGGTTCTACTTATTTATAAATAAGAAATAATATGCTTGTGGAAGTCACAAGAGTAAAGAAAGTAAGGAGGGGGAGAATAGGATAAGCTGCAGATCACATTAAGAAAGCCACGCTTTATATTTAAAATTTTTTCCAGCATTTAATTATTATATACTTGAATATTCATTATAATATCCAGTTCAAATGGTACTTGAAGGTATCAATGGTAGCAGCTGAGATATTAATTTTCAACCCGGTTTTTCCAAACCCATGAATAAAATAATGGAATGTTCTTGTGAGGAACAGTATATATATATTATTTAGAGTGTATATATGCATTAGGAATGATGAATCTTTTTTCGAGTAAATAAAAGGGTCCTGATCAGGGCCAGTCTAACTAGAGGAGGAGAGATACTAAAAGTCTCCTTGGTTTTTTGGAATTATGTGTTGGAGACAAAAACCTCAAGTCAATATGTTTGAAAAAAATGGGATTTACCCATCAAATCGCATGACAAACAATATTTTTTAGATGAAATATTTGTGATCAGTTAAATTCAATCCATTTATTTCCTCTTTTTACAACTTTAAATTTTTGATGTTGATCTAGCACGAATTATTGGCCAGAAAGTTTTGAAACATATCTGATCATTTTCTGGTTGTCATAGGCTGTGTTATTAGTGGTCATGTGAGATGAACGCCACATGAAACCTGTCCCTTATCTTCCTAATAAGGGACATATTAAAAAGATCATGTTTATATTTACTATACACTTCGATCAATGTAAGACTCGCTTCTCTGAACTAGATACCATTATATATGGAGCTGACCTTCTCTAATGTTGTTAATGTATAGCAATTTTTATCATAGATACTTGCTGCATGCATATCCTTGTATTGGAAGAAGTGTTCCAAATTTTTCGATCTGGAAACGGGCATATATTGGAGGATGTGCTGCACATTCATCTAAATAGTTCATGAAAAAACTGTTCTTCTTGGGCACAGAACTACATGGCACACACACACGTGTGCCCAGATTACAATATTGGAATTCATCACATAAAAATGTAATACCGTAGAGTTATTTTTAAGTGTACCGTATTTTAGACATGTAATCGCCATGTTCTTCCATATTGTAATATAATTGTAGCCATTAGATATATATATATATATATATATATATATATATATATATATATATATATATATACATATCATGCTTGCTCTATTCAGTATTTCGCACCCATACTTCGTTTGATTTTTTGCCTTATTTATTTTTCATTCTATGCCCCCAAATCAGTCCGGGACAAAAATTTTTATTTTCTCATTTTCAATTTCTTTTTCGGTCATAAATATACAAAAGGCCAGCTAGTTGTAATATTAATATTATGAATGGTTTCCAGACTACCTAGTGGCTTCTTCTACTACATGAGATCCCTCTATATTCTAGTACAACTAGATGTTCACGAGAGCTACAGCTACTTCCATGGTTAAAGACGTCGCTTTATCAATCCCCTTATTTTTATATGCATTATTCATTAATTTTAATGAAAGGTTTAATTGATCGACTAATTTTTTAAAAAGAATAAGTTTTTTTCATGTAATAATAATTATATAACGCCGAAGATTCATGTATTTGTTTTAAAGATTCCTAATTATCTCAATAGGTTTTAAATGGGAAGACCCAACTAAACCAAATATAGGACCGCAGTCACACGCAGCCAAGAACAATATGAACTTAACCATGACATGTATTATGTATATATTATACACACTGTTTCACCATTTTTTTTTCAAAAAAATCAATACATTTTTTTAATATTGTAAGTTAATGCAGCTACTTGAAACCTGTCTTGAAAAACTATGGGCAATACTGCCTTCTTGTGACAACATGAACAGCAATGCATGAAATTGGCGATTTCGCAAACCTGCTAGCCATATAATGACGACAAAAACAAAAAAACAAAAATCAGAGTACAGAGCAAAATACCAATGACCCATTTCTGAAGAAATATCTCCCATTTCATTTTCCCTCTGCTATCCAGTTTTCTGATAATATCATATATTCATCTTATTTTCAATGGATGCTTACAAAATAATTGTTTTGCAGATAGAGACATTATATGTATACGCGGGAAATTAAAAGAAAATACAAAGCATATATCAATTTGGACGAAATTAAGATAAGGGGGTTAAACTGGGAAAATAACAAAATATTGAACGTGCTGTGAAGAAAGGGGTCTGTGAAGTGAACCCAAAGCCGTTGGCAGCTCAACCCAAACGTGAGGATCATGTTTCCATCTTTTATTTCTATTTGGGTTTCAAAACCGAATTGTTTCCATCTGTAATTTCCATGAATGGCTCAGAGCCAGCCATTGGTACGAGTCTGTGTGGGTAAAAGCTTTTTATTTTTGCTTTGGACCTACACATCACATGAAAGTTGATTACAACCACCATTTGACATGTCCCATTTGCAGAGCTAGATTCTGCATCTTCCTTGGCCCCTTCCCACACATTTCCCTCCCTCCCCTCTCCCTTCCACAACTTGTCTTGTGGTGAGCAGCTCATCTTGATCTCCGTTCACCGACTTCGTTTTGAATATGAACTAGGGGCCACGCAACAAGACCAACCTCGCTTCTTGAACCTTTTTTTTACCATATCCACATGCAATTATGCAAAGAGGTAAAACCTTTCACAAACAAGGAATTATGATATTTAAATCCTGCCAAAATAAATTTGCGGTCATCCAAATTCATTTGTTGGAGTTATTGTGTAAATTTTAGAAGTAAAAATGGACGGCAAGGTAGAGCAATGACAGACTCGAAACAGTCGTGTAGGAGTCTACCAAGTACGATAGACAATAATGAGAACAAATTGGGATATGATTATGCAATACTTTTTTTCTTAGTTCCCACCAAATTTTCTATGGAAATGAATGGTCACCCTCTCCTTCTCACGTTCAGAAACTTATCAAGCCCGTGCTCTAGCTCGTTTCACAGTCGACACGCAAGTCCAGCCCTGCGAAAACAAATCATTCAAACGCTGTTGATAGATAATATTTGGCTCAAAACGATTTCAATAATGACGTTCTATATCACATTTGTTTACTTCAATAATAGCCCGGACCTGTTGGTTGTGGTGCTATATAAAGGCATTGCTCAACTCAAACTGCCTACTACAAAGACTTGCAACTCCTCTGAGCATTGGTGAACCATACAAACTCCCTTTGTCACCACATAGCTAGCTGTAGCCAAGAGAGAGATCAGAGAAGATGAGTCTGCCAGAGTTGAACGAGGGGAAGATCGTCTCCGATGCATGGGACTACAAACGTAGGCCTGCCGAGAGGCTCAAAACCGGGGATGGTCGGCTGCCGCCATGATTCTAGGTGGGATTATCATTAAAGAACACCTTCGTTTTTTTCCTGCTCTGTTTATTGTTTCGCATCAAGCATTAATGGATGCTCGTGACTGAGCAGTGGTGGAGCTCTTCGAGAGGCTAACGACGCTCGGGATAGCTGTGAACCTGGTCACGTACCTCACCGGCACCATGCACCTCGGCAACGCTGCGGCGGCGAACACCGTCACCAACTTCCTCGGCACCTGCTTCATGCTCTGCCTCCTCGGCGGCTTCATCGCCGACACCTTCCTTGGAAGGTATACAACCCACTAAACATTTAGCACCCCAATATCTTTCCCACCGTTATTGAAGAAAACTCAAATATAACTTCACCTTGCTATACACAGGTACCTCACCGTTGCCATCTTTGCGACAGTGGAGGCCACTGTAAGAACTATGAACCTATATATATATATATATATATATATATATATATATATATATCTCCATATATTGAATCTTTATGTTCATATAACTAGATTGAATATATATCTTTATCAGATCTAACTTGGTTTTCGTGGATTTGGGTAGGGGGTGACGGTGCTTATCATCTCAACGGTGGTGCCGGGGCTGCGCCCGCCGCCGTGCACGGGGAACAACGCCTGCATAGTGGCAAGCGGCACGCAGCTCACGGTGCTCTACCTAGCTCTGTACCTCACTGCTCTGGGCACCGGCGGGTTGAAGTCGAGCGTGTCGGGGTTCGGCTCCGACCAGTTCGACGAGGGCGACAAGAAGGAGAGGGCCAAGATGGGCAGCTTCTTCAACTGGTTCTTCTTCTTCATCAGCATCGGCTCCCTCGGCGCCGTGACCGTTTTGGTGTACATCCAGGACAACCTCGGCCGGCGGTGGGGATACGGCATCTGCGTCACAGCCATCGCCATCGGCGTCATCATCTTCCTCTCCGGCACCCGACGGTACCGGTTCAAGAAGCTGGTCGGGAGCCCGCTGACGCAGGTGGCGGCGGTGGTGGTAGCGGCGTGGCGGAAGCGCAACGCCGACCTCCCCTCCGACCCTTCCCTCCTCCACGACGTCCACCGACTCGACGCCGTCGGTCACATGAAGAAGAAGAAACAGAGATTGCCTCACAGCAAACAATTCAGGTTTGTCCACTGATCACCATTAAGTATGAATTAATAACATAACTTTAACTACTAATCATTACCAGTGCTCTTGCTACTCTAATCTAATAATGCAAATTAAACATATAGTTGATAATTTTTGCTTTAATAAGTGCATAAATTAATTTTAATATTTTAATATGTGGGAAAAGTTTTAAGGTAATTTAACTCTTAATAATGCTAATAAAGACATATTTGATACATCGTTCTTATTATGACTTACCTATCTCACCAGTTAATAATTTTTGCTTTGATAAGTACATAAATTAATTTTAATATTTTTACATTTAAATGTGTTAATCATAATTATTCATCTTTAATCGATATTCTTCCTTTATCCAAATTGTTAGTTGGGTAGTCTTCTATTTTCCCGAAGTGAACGACCACATTTTGACGATATAGACAGAAGATCTATGCACGTATTGTGTCATGCGTTTTTCTCTACGTGGTTTGACATCTGTGAATCGGTGAATCGTAACTGTCCATATGAATATGCAGTTTGCAGTTATGTAATTGTGGGCTCCACGAGACCTTCTTTCTGTGGGGTCCAGATTTGCGGCTAAATGTGATTTAGATTGAGTGGGGGCCGCTTGTGTCAAGTGGAAAGTATGACGTATCATGAATCCTTGATTGATAAACCACAGGTGGGGGATGTGATTAAATGAAATAATCATGTGCATCAACTCTCCATAGTCATGCATACGCTGCTCTTTCCGGGGAATATACTTTATAACCACTACAGTTTACTTTGGCCCATGTCTTCAGACTTTTGAGACCTATATATACCGCTCTTGATTATAGTAAGACTCGAGTACTTAATCCATAATTTTAAATTTATAAACTAAATTATTTATAGGTTTTAACTCGAAGATTGAAAGTTTTCTCTTTTCATGTGTGCATGTCATACAGGCTGTCTATATATATAGTTATATATGCACGCGCTGTACGTAATAGCATAAGATGCGGTGACTATCTTTGGAGTATAGAGAGTTCATGTTCATGTAGATAGAGAGCCTCAACCAGTGTGATGCGCTTTTATTTGACGCTTGTGGGGCTTTCAATATTTTGCCTGTGATTGACACAAGTGGCCCAAGTGGAAATTTGGGCAGATTCATTCAACTGCTACAGAGAGGGCCACAATATCATCATCAATCCAGGCGAACGCCATAAAATAGGGATCAATATTAGCTGTCTGATCATATGTTACACGGACCCTACTGCATCTTCCAATTATTATTTATGTAGAATGGATCAGAATTGAATAAAAAGTATTTTTGTCTTGTGTGGCCAGGTTCCTAGACAGGGCAGCAATTATGGAGCCCGGGCCGGACACTAACAAATGGACACTTTCAACACTAACGGACGTGGAGGAGGTCAAGATTGTGATCCGAATGCTCCCAATCTGGGCTACGACCGTCATGTTCTGGACAGTTTATGCGCAGATGACCACCTTCTCCGTCTCCCAGGCCAGCACCATGGACCTCCGCCTCGGCAGGTCGTTCACCATCCCGCCGGCGTCCCTCACAGCCTTCTTCGTGACGGGTACCCTCCTCACCGTCCCCATCTACGATCGTCTCATTGCCCCTGTTGCCCGCATGTTCACAAGCAACCCGCAGGGCCTCAGCCCGCTCCGGCGCATCGGGGTGGGCCTGGTGCTGTCCATCATCGCCATGGTTGTGGCCGCATCGTGTGAGATCAAGCGGCTTCATGTCGCGCGTGCCCACGGGCTGTCCGATAACCCGCATGCCCAAATCCCGCTTTCCGTCTTCTACCTGGCCCCACAGTTTTTGCTGGTGGGGTCAGGGGAGGCATTCACCTACGGTGGTCAGTTGGACTTTTTTCTTAGGGAATGTCCCAAGGGGATGAAGACCATGAGCACTGGACTATTTCTTAGCACAATCTCGCTAGGGTTCTTCTTCAGTTCTATTCTGGTCACAGTTGTCCACAAAGTGACCGGTCACGGCAAACCATGGCTCCCGGACAACTTGAACAAGGGCAAGCTCTTTGACTTCTATTGGCTCCTATCCGTGATCAGTATAGTAAACCTTGGGCTGTTCCTTGTGGCAGCAAACTGGTATAAGAGTCGTAAATTGGTGGATGAAATGGAGGAGGATGGGGTGGAGTTGAAGGAAAATGAAGCTGCTTTGATGCCTTAACTTGGTCCAAAAGAGAACTAAGTGTTCTTTTTTACATTTGTAATCTTCACTTTTTGTCTTTACTTTTTTTTCAATTGTTTTTTGGCGTGAGTCAAATCTTGTCTTTACTATTTACGCTAGCAAGCATATATGATCTTGTGTACAAATGAAAACGGCCGGGGAATGGCCCGTTAGTCTTGACAAGCGCCTTTGCTCTTATCAGGTTCGAGGGCGTGTGATTGGACTAAATTGACATATCATTGGCATGTCAAATAAATAAGCAAGCTGATAAATTTTGAGAATAAACAAGTTTTGTCGAGGGTTTGATGCCATTATTAATAGGGTACATCTGATTGGTAGAAGGGACCATATGTATATCAGAACTTGAAAGATAGATATATCGACGTGTTAGAAAAATATGGATTTGTCTGGTGTGGTCATGTGTGGCTCTCCAATGTCCAACCCCATCCCTCAATAATTGAATAATAAGCATTTGTTTATATCAATGAATATGACCGTATAATTGAGGAACAGGAAATACCGGAAAATATGTTGCTGTCTGTCGAATATCTCTGAATCTTCTGTTAAACGTGATAAACTATGTAGATAGGGAGATGGTGTTACGTTATTGAATCTTCCTCACCTCCAGCTAGTTACATCTTTGGTTCACTCTTCTTACATCTGTTAGGGAACAACTAAAACCATTTCTTTGGTCAAAGTTGTACGCCAAAATATAATAGAAAATATGTCTAGGCTTAAGCAACTGATTAATGAACGCGACGCGAACGCGAACGCGAACGCGAAAGCGAATAATAGAGCTAGCACTCTCCCAGGTAGATTAAATCAAAGTCAATTGTGACAAAGAATCATTACCCACAAACAACATATGCTCCACACACTTTTCACCGTAACTTTTGTTCTCGTAATATAACTGCGAGACGAGTAAATATATTGATGATAAAATACAACCTGAAATATATTCAGGAAGGTAGGGATTTTTAGGGAGCAAATAGCACAGGGGTGGTGGGTCGGCCTGGCTCGTTCAAGCTTGAGTGAATGGCCAATGAACCGAGCTATTGGCATGGATGGTCCGGTACTCAGCAGCTCAGCTTGGCTAGCATGCTTGCCCATGGTCGATCAAGACGTACTTGGCCTGCTGGGTTCAAGCCGAAAAGAACCGACCGAACCAAACCGAATAATAAATTTTGGTTTCATCATATTTCAATTTGATTTTCGGTAATGGCTTGGAGACAGTGTGAAGGGGGTTTTAAATTTCAATTCGGAAGAATCGAACTGAACTGAAACTGAACCAAAAAGTCTGAAAAATAAAAAAAACGTTAATATTTATGTTTTATGTTGGTTATAATTAATTTGTTTGATTTATTTGTAATTTTTTTGAGATGTTTAATTTAATATCTCTTTATATAATATTTTTAAATGTGATTATGATAGTTAATTCTTATTATAACTTTGTTTATTATATATAAAGATAGTAATTAATTTTAATAGATTTTTAATAATTTCAGTTTTGAACTCGGTTTGATTTTGAGAGAAATTCGAATGGGAACCTTAATTCGAGTTTCGACCAAACGCTTAGCCATACAGCTCAATTTGAACTGAGTATAGTAGATGACTTCATGTATCACGGAATTATAATTTAAAAACTCAAAATTCGGATTCGAATAAGCAAGTCATGGAATGTAGTCGCCTCAAAATCAATTATCATTCGACTTAGAGTTATTTATATTAAATTTTAAATTATGTAAATAAAAACTTAAATAAAATTAGTATATATTATTTTTTGACATGGGAAATTGATAGATATATAATTTATATTACTTAAAAATATTAATTTAGCTAATTTTGAAAAAAATAATATATTTTAATAACTTTTATGAGATGATTCCAAGAGCCAATTACTAAATCAGTCATTATAGAGTCATCAATGAAATTTGACTCACTAAGTCACGGAGTTGAGTTGACTTGGTCAGTTATTAGAATAATTTTTTTTAAAAACTATGGTGGAGACACTCCTTGCCATTGCTAACTTTTTTTCTTTTTTGAAAAAAAGTGGATCTGCTTAGTTTCAGTTTTTACTTTTATTTTTAACCTAGTGCTGGCTAGATAAAAAATCTCGTCATTTTTGAGGTGCAATTCAAAATTTTTATATTATGAAAAGATTTTCCTCTAATAGGTAACTATATATATATATATATATATATATAAACGCTACTGTGCACTCCGTGAAAATGCAACGCATCAGCAGCGTTTTGATCTGGGGCCGTTGGATCGAAATCCGGCGGCCTAGGTTACTTTACCCCGTCGATGCGGCTTTGGGCCCACGGCCACCGACCCCTCCCCAACCTGCCGCCCCGTCGCCCCTCGCCCCAGCGATCGAGGCGGGCTTTGGCGCACTTAGGCCGTCCGTCCCCGCCCCCGGCCACTAACCCCTCCCCCAACCTGCTGCCCCCATCGCCCCCCTACCCCCGCCCCGCCCCTACCTTCCCTCCCCTACCACCCCCCCCCCTTCCCTCCGCCCCCCTGCATTCCCCCCTGCTCCCCGAACCCGCCGCCCTTGCCCCCGCCCCCGCCCCCACTGCCGCAGGCGCCCCTGCCCCCGCCCGACTCCCCGCCAACCCGGGCCCCCCGCCCCCCTGTCGCCGCCCCCGGCCTCTCGTGCCCCGCCCCGCATCCTGCCCCCTGCCACCCCTCCATCCCCTGTCTCCCCACACCTGCCGCACCCCGCCCTGCCCCCGCCGCCGTCTGCCGCCCGCTGCCCCCCACCGGCCCAGGCCCCCTGCCCTCCCCCTCGCCGTCCCCCAGCCCCCGCGCCCTGCCCCGCCTCCCGCCCCCTGCCGCCCCTCCCTCCCCTGCCTCCCCACACGTGCCGCACCCGCCCGCCTCGCCCCCACAACCGTCTCCCGCCCCCTGGCCCCCACTCCCTGCCGCCCCCAGGCCCCTGGCCCCCGCCCGGCCGGCGGCGAGTTAGCCGACGGTGGGATGGCGCCGCGAAACAGAGGGAGGAAGAAACACGGGAGGGTATTTTTGTAATAAAAACTTGACTCGAGTCGGGATCGAGTCAAGTTTTTATTAGGAAATAAATTTTAAAAAGAATAAAATAATTTTATTAAAAAAAATTGACTCGATCCCGACTTGAGTCAAGTTAATATTATGAAATAAATTTGAAAAAGAATAAAATAATTTCATAAAAAAACTTGACTCGATCTCGACTCGAGTCAAGTTAATATTATAAAATAAATTTTTAAAAAATAAAATAATTTCGTTAAAAAAATTGACTCGATCCTAACTCGAGTCAAGTTAATATTATGAAATAAATTTTTAAAAAATAAAATAATTTCATAAAAAAATTTGACTCGATCTCGACCGGAGTCAAATTAATATTATTGAATAAATTTTTAAAAAATAATTTCGTAATAAAAACTTGACTCGAGTCAGGATCGAGTCAATAATATGAAATAAATTTAAAAAATATAAAATAATTTTGTAATAAAAACCTGACTCGATCATATGCGGGACCGAGTCAAGTTTTTATTACAAAATAACTTTATTACAGAATAAATTTTTATTACAAAATAAATTTTAAAAAAAGTAAAATAATTCCATAATAAATTATTTTAACTCGTGTCAGGATCGAATAAATTGTAATATTAACTTAAGTCAGGATCGGGTTAAGTTTTTATTATGAAATTATTTTATTTTTTAAATTTATTTTGTAATATTAACTCGAGTCCGATTGAGTAAAATTTTTATTACCAAAATACTCTCCCCTGTTTCTTCCTCATTTGTTTTGGCGCGTCACCCCCCTGTCGGAGACCTTGCCGCCGGCAGCCCGCTGGCCAATAATGTCGCCGCTTCGGGGCTGGATGGGCCTGCTGGGAAATGTGTGGCGCCGGTCTCGTGTGGGACCGAATAAAGTTTTAATTACAAAATTATGTTATTTTTTAAATTTATTTCGTAATATTGACTCGATCTCGTGCGAGATCGAGTCAAGTTTTATTACAAAATTATTTTATTTTATTTTTAATTTATTAATTTATTTCGTAATATTAACTCGAGTCTGGGACCGAATAAAATTTTTATTACGATTCTACCCTCTCCTGTACTCCCCCCCCCCCCCCGCTCTCTCTTGTCGCGCCACCCCCACCGCCAGCGACCTCGTTGTTGGCCACCCGGGGGGGGGTGGAGTGTAACACCCCAAATCCGGTTCACGCTCGTGAACCGAACCGGCATGTTACAGGCCCCGGTTAGGTCGGCTAACCCGAACCTAACTCATGTGGATCCAATCTC
>JAURVB010008565.1:0-10713 GCA_033002965.1 Piper betle | reverse complement strand
TAGAAGGGTTGGGGGGAAAGAAAAGAATTGGTGGCATTTTTGTTGTTAAAAGTTGACTCGACAGTGACTCGGGTAAAAAATAAAAAATACCTCCAAATAATTCAAAAAATCCAAAAGATATAAAAAAAATATTATAAAATATAATATGCACTTAAAATTAAAATAATATATTTTATAATTAATAATCACACTGATTTTAACCGATTCAATTAAATCGATTCTTGTCCGATTTTTTATAAATCGGTCCGATTCAATGATCCCCTTCAAATCTAATTCAACATCCGATTCTGATTTTTGCAACTATAATAAGAGGTAGGGTTTTATTTCCTTGTCAAATCGGTTGTAACATTAGTATTGTTTGTACGTTGGGTGATTGTGAATACGTGTAGAATTTGTGTTAGATTAAGAATTACCCTAAAAAAGGTTAAGTTTTTTAAAAATTTTATGGTTTTTATAAACTTATGATTTTATTTAATGATAATATTATTTACTTAAGCTTTAGCATTTTTTATTTTATTTAATGACAATATTATTTACTCAAGCTTTAGCATTTTTCAAATTTGTTTCCTTGCCAGCTCTGTAGCATACAGATCCAAATCCTACAATGCTTTTGTATACTCGGACTATGTTATGGGTAGGTAGGAGGAAGGGTTTCTTTTCCTCGTTAGAGCCGTTGTAACTTGCAAGGTTGCTCTTGTTTGTGTGTTAACAATTAGTGTGTAGAATGTGTGTTAGATTAGGGATTGTCCTACAAAAAAGGGTTAAATTTTTACAAAAATATTATGGTTATCACAAACTTATGACTTTATTGAATAACAATATTATTTACTCAAAGCTTTAGCATTTTTCTTATATCTGTTTCCTCTTCTAACCCCATAGCATACACAGCCAAATCCGATAAAATGAATTTCCAAGATGCTTATATAACATGTTAGGTTAGGCATTTTTAATGTGAGACTTCATCTTTTGCCACACCCTTTTGTTTCGTGCAGAAGATGTTTATTTCATAATGGAACGTTGGTTATATGAAATAAAAAGTCACTCACTCGTATGAAGACTCGTACATATGATGGGTTTGCCTTTTTAGTATGGCTAAAATTGCCTTCTTTTGATATCATCCAATTGTAAAAATAAGTATTTATAAGGACTAAAATAACTATCTTTTATATATGATTGATTTTAGTTGCAAAATTAAGGATTTTTTGAAATTGGTATTTTTTTTAAGGAAGAGAAGGGACATATTATTTTAGACAAATTTTGAACACTTTAAGTTAATGAACTCTTGCAAGTACTCGTTACTTAACGCCCTGATATTTTTTCATTACTCAATGTCCTGATATTGTTTTGGTGGCTAATGATCTTTCTTTATGTTAAAATTGATAATCTCAGTAATTTTGAAGGAGTTATTGGAAATTACAATAGTTTTTTATTGTTAGAAATAACTAACTAAAATCATTAAAACTATTAATTTTATAAGTGTAAAAATCATTACCCTTTTTGGTTGACCGAAAACGTCCTCAACCATTAAAAAAATATTAACTTGTATTTTTAACATAAGTTGCAGACGACGCATGATTTCCACTAACTTTGTTAAAAACTCACCATTCCTCTTACTCAACCTAATTTCGAAATTGGGAAGAAAAATGATGGCTTCAAATAATGTTGTCAACTGGTCAGGTTGGTCCGGGTTTCATAGGACCTGACCTGACCCAAACCCGGACCAACACGATATTGAACACCGAACCTGAACCCCAACCCGAATGCACTCTTCTTTAATTTAGTTCCAAACCCGACCTAAACCCAATTCAATAAATTCGAAATTGAACTGAACCCAAACCAATGAAAATATATTACATACATTTTATAAAAATAAACAAAATTTTAATATATTATGATAATTATTCTTATTAATAATTAAAATATAATATAGGAGGGAGAGTCTCTCCTCAAGTTATTTATAGGTTTTACCAATTAAAATGTCGACGATTTTTCAAGCAATTTTAATATGGGTCGGAAAAAGGGGACACTGTAGGGGTTATCTCCCTCCTAAGTGATGGATGGTAAAACCAACTCTAATAATTTTGTATGATTTGGGAGGGGAGAATTATTGGAGTCCTGTATCATATAATGAATATGACAAAATATACAATTATATAAAAAGTCGTGTAAAGGCATAAAGTTACATGTACAAAAATTTTGATAAGAATTATGTAAGACGAAGAAGAGATTAATGGGTTTCAATCCTCAAGGAGGAGCTGTAACACCCCAAATCCGGTTCACGCTTGTGAACAAAACTGGCATGTTACAAGCCCCGGTTAAGTCGGCTAACCTGAATCTAACTCATAAAGATCCAATCTCGGCGTCTTAAGATGAAGATATAACTCTCAATGCATGGATAAATGCACAAATCCTAACATGGTACTACATGAATGACATGCAAATCAAAGTACACACCAAGACAATCTCAATAAAATTAATAAAAATTTTGAAATATAACGGACAGAATTTCCCTTAAAAATGCAATTAAGGCCACCCTGTCAAATGTACATATGCAAATATATATATATATATATAACCATATATCAAACAATTTTATTCATACAAAATACAAAATCTAACATGCTGTAACTCATTTTGAACTTGGGTCTCAACCCACCATGCTTCCATTGCGCAATCTATTCGGATTCACATCATCTCATCATCTCTTAGCACTTAATTACATCCTGTCATCATATCTTAAGCATTTAATCATATCATATCAAGTCCCAGCATTTCACATCATTCTCAAGATAATAACATCATAACAAAAATATTAATTACTCTATCGACTGACATGTGTGCAAACAACATCATTGCTCCTCTGTCTAAGCTGGCTCCTCCAACTCGTAATTATTACCTACATATAGTATAAAAACACGTCAGTAACAAGTGTTACTTGTCCGGAAAATAAAATAACTATAACAAGCTGGCTATGAGAGCAAACTCTCATATGAAAGAAAACATTATATACTCCACGTGAACACTCTGAAGGGCACTACTGTGGAGCCACTGGGCTGCAGACACGGTAGCATCCCGAACTTACTGATCTGTTGCTGCTAATGCCGCTCTCGACATTTTCTTACTTCATTTTCTGGTCTCAAATCCTAAGTCCTCTCCTTACCTCCATATTTCTCTTGGCCTTGAGCACGAAGGCCGAGTACTCTCAGGCAGTCGCCTTTAGTACCCTTTGAACCACAAGTCCGGACATGCGCTGTACTAAACAGTTCCGTAAACCTCCACATTCTCCGGGTGTGAGGAACTCAAACGCGGAGTTGTCAGGATCCCTCGGCAATGGAACAGTCTGCTGGCACTAATCCAGAGCCCACTTTGATTGTCACGGCATCCGCTCATGGTACTTGCAGTCGGTTTTTCCATATCTTGTCTCACTGAAAACGCGAAAACTACATTTATGTAGGTAGGGATTTATATAATAGGCCCAAAGGCAACTTATGGTGGATCTTGTTTTCAAAATCATCCTCAAGGGATCTCATCCTCGAGGGGTTATTAATCCGGAAACTATTCGATTAAATGGCCCGAGTTAAGTGGGATCTGGTAGAAGCTCCAAGCGTGTCATCGCGCCTAGGCGGCGAGCTCCTACTCTGTACCTACACATCAAAACTAAATACTAACGCCCGCTAACGAAATGATGCATCAAACTTAATAAATATCAATCAACAATCAAATAATCATAAGTATGAAAATAATTCTAACTCGGTAATGACCTAAAACTAATTCTACGATTCCACTATATATAAAAATAAAAAAAATAACTGGCATACTCTCATATATTCTGATAACTCATTCTGTTCTGCTGTGTTCATGACGTTATCATCATATACTTGGGTACGCATGACCCTCATAGCTCATACATACGACTAGCGTCGGCTCAGTACACGTGTTCTGAAACTGACTCGACTCGAAAATAACGGTCGAACCGACCGGTTCTGAATATAAAACCCTGACTCGAATCGTGGGTTTTACAATCTTCCCTCCTTATATAAATTTTGTCCTCGAAATTTTAACTCAAGGAGGTTCTACTGAACTACTACCTGGAAGCTAGATACACACTAGTTGTATCCTCTACTCTTCGATAGTCATGTACATCCTCACTTATTGTAGTTGTGCCGTCATGGCGGGTTCTGCTAGTGATTCTGTCAATATCAAACTTTCTCGATTCTATACTTCATGTGCCTGTTTTGACATTATCATCATCCTTTCTTTTGTCCTAATCATTACTGTTGTCTGTGCCTATTTTGACATTACCATCATCATTCTCTTCTGTTCTGATCCCTACTACTGCATGCGCCTGTTATGACATTACCATCATCATGCTATTTTGTTCTGATCCTTATGCTAACTCGGCAGGAGAACCTAGGTCACCCCTAAGGGCCTACTGGGTTGGTCAAGCAGATACTCTAGAGTATCGCAAGGTTCTAATTTGAGCTATGTCTGGGAAAACTACATCGAGGGTAAGACCTACCTGCTAGCATCTACCCATGTCCCTCTAATCCTCATCTGTGAAAAGTCACCTACATGTACTCTCAGGAAACTCTATTCCTAAGTCCTACAACCAACCTAAAGTATGCTATGAGTCTCCTGCTAGGTCGAGTGTATAAACTAATGAGCTGTAGGGCTCACTGTCACCAGTCTAGATCCAACTCTCAGGTGTCCCTATATAAGGAACTGGACCGCTCACTAGGTCCTAGTTGACTCGGTCCTGAGTCAAGTATCTCACTCTGTTCTATAAGAGAACAAGGATAACTGCTATGACTCTACTGCATACTACGGCTCAGGTGATTATCTATACAACCACTAACTACTGCTGAAAGGAGGCGAGAACACCTGTACATACACAGTGTGTCTCAAGGAGTATGATAACATACTCTGCATGGGACTGTAGAGTCTGCATCTGGTCTGTGGCATGTGCTCTGTGCTCTGGTCAATGTATACTCTTCTCAATCCTCTGGATAAACTGATGGTAGAACTGATACATACAAAGGGGTGAGTGGAAATCCTCAAGTGAAAACTCTACTCTGTCTGACATCTCTAGGTTATAGGAAGGGAGGCTGAATCTCATGGAAATCTAGTCACACTGCTCAAGAACTCTCAATGGGTGACTATCTCATCCTCACATGTGGTATCTGACGCCAGGTAAATGGGGGAATCCACTAGGCTAAGAAAGACCTGCTACATAGGTATGTCACTCTGATCTATGGTAAGGTCAAGGTGTCATGCAAGTGGTAGGGGAGATGAAATCCCTATGTAGCGTACTGGGTGGCCAAAATATCGGTAGGTCTATGGACTTGTCTCTAAGATCACCATAATTCACTATGCCACAGGTGATCAGGCTGTGGAATAGTCAATCAATGACGAATCTAAGAAACGGCTCCTAAGTGGCTCTAGTTCAATCAGCTAACAGTAGGCACATGTTTCTCGATACTGTACTAGTCACGCACTTCTAAACGGGCGGGGTTCAAACGACCCAAAGAACCACTGTCTCCCCTCAAGTCTACAGGGACTCATAATGAGGTTCGACACGTGTCTCGTCCGCTCTTCAGTGGTGTGTGACCTGCTGTCCCGTACCGATTTGTAGTACTAATCTTGACTCACATGACTACTACCGCTGTAGTAGACTCTCAAGCAAGGCTATCAATGAAGATGAGCATACACTGATATCACGCTGTCTGGTCAGCATGGTCTGTGCTGTCTAAAGTCTCTGTCTACATCGCTCTCATGCTGGTGTGAAATCCTCATCAGAAAGGTCGGTCTGCAACATCTACCTGCACTGTAAACCCTAATCAGTACCATAAAGGTACCTCTATACTCAGGGCAAGGCTCAATCCTATGTCTCAAGGTGAGAACCTAATCGTGCTGGCGAAACACAAGGGAATCACTATCCTTCTGGAAAACCCTTCCTCACTAACCCTCTATCTATGCCCAATACTCTAATATAAGTCAAATTCCTATCACTGGTTGGCCCATCACTAAATGGGTTCAACTAGCATGTGTGACCATCTACTAACCATCTGATCTATGCTAGTTGTGGCCCATGGATGTATTATCATGCAATCTGCACAATCTGATCATTGTGACCATCCCATCTGGAGGTCATACTGTCATGTTCCCTGATTCTGTCCATGCACATCCTTATGAGACTGTCACTAACAGTGTCTGATGGGGTCATCTTGCAATATACATCTGACCCAAGGGTGTCAGGTCAAGACAATGATTGCAAGAGAGCTCGTGGAGTTTGATTCTATGCCATCTCATCAAAATAACCTCAATTTTCCTAACTCTTCTCTGTTCTGCTAATGCCGCTGTAGCTATATCTTGTTCCTCAAGTTCTGGCCCTACTATAAGCTCTAACTAATCTACTCGGTCGGCAGATGAGCAATACACGGACGGCGGTAGTGCATCTTCGGTCGGTGGTAGTGCATCTCGGACGGCGGTTGTGCACCTCGGCAGTAGTTGTGTGACTTGGTCGGTAGTCGTGCAACTCGGTCGGCGGTTGTGCAACTCGGTCGGCGGTTGTGCAACTCGGTCGGTGGTTGTGCACTTGGTCGGTGGTTGTGCACTCGGTCGGCGGTTGTGCAACTCTGTCGGTGGTTGTGCACTCGGTCGGCGGTTGTGCAACTCTGTCGGTGACAATTCTATCTAGATGCTAAAAATCTGATCTTGATCGTATACATCGTAAATCCACTCTACTATCTCTGACATATCTTGGCTGCTAACAACTAGGCTCAGGTTGTCCAACCATACGTGTCTGATCCAGAGGGGTTTGGATCATGTGCTGACACATATCATGGTAAACCTATGCTGAACTCACTGTAATCTCCTGAAATCTGGAGTGGCTGCTTTCATCAGTGCTAGACTGGCCCTCAAATAGTAATCACTGATCTGGTACCTCATCATATCGAGACCTCTGTCTGGCAAAGTGAAGCCAAAACTGTTGCCCGTAGGTCATAAACTAGTGGAAGAGGAGGATGCGGTGAAGTGCCTATTGGACTATCGATCCACCTCGCTACTCATCCTCATTCATCACTATCTTCTGGAAGTGGTCCATCTCATGTGCCAACTAACTTGCTAGTATCTCTATACTTCAAGCTCCTTACTGTTACCCCTTTTCTTTTTAACTCATTCTCATCATGTACACCATGTCCCATGGAAACAGGACTAATGTGGTGACATGCAAGACACGAACACCTGGTCAATCATCCAATTCACTTATGCGATGGACAGAACTAGTGGGTCTCTAAGCCCATCATGACAATCCTGTCAGATTCCTGCTCACATCTGCTGACATCTGAATCTGGTATAAGATGAGATCTTATACCCATTCTACCTCTGCTAGCACTACAACATTCCTTGCTCACATCTAACCGACAAACAGTCTGATATCACGAGAACAATCCATAGAAATGACCTGCCAACTCAACTAAGGTCAATTCCACATACTTCTGATCAAGTCTTGAATACACTGTTATCTAACTAACTTATGAAGAAAAATCTGCATGTAAAGAAAATCAAACAGAAACATACCTGCCAGCTGGACTTGGAGCAGTCTTTGCACACACATCACCTATAAAACTATCTTACATCTTAATCGACCGAGAGTGGCTCTGATACCAATTCTGTAACACCCCAAATCTGGTTCACGCTCGTGAACCGAACCGGCATGTTACAGGCCCCGGTTAGGTCGGCTAACCCGAACCCAACTCATGCGGATCCAATCTCGGCGTCTTAAGATGAAGATATAACTCTCAATGCATGGATGAATGCACAAATCCTAACATGGTACTACATGAATGACATGCAAATCAAAGTACACACCAAGACAATCCCGATAAAATTAATAAAAATTTTGAAATATAACGGACAAGAGTTTCCCCTAAAAATGCAATTAGGGGCCACCCTGTCAAATATACATATGCAAATATATATATATATAACCATATATCAAACAATTTCATTCATACAAAATACAAAATCTAACATGCTGTAACTCATTCTAGAACTTGGGTCTCAACCCACCATGCTTCCATTGCGCAATCTATTTCTGTTCACATCATCTCATCATCTTTTAGCACTTAATTACATCCTATCATCATATCTTAAGCATTTAATCACATCATATCATGTCTCAGCATTTCACGTCATTCTCAAGATAATAACATCATAACAAAAATATTAATTACTCTATCGACTGACATGTGTGCAAATGACATCATTGCTCCTCCGTCCAAGCTGGCTCCTCCAACTCGTAATTATTACCTACATATAGTATAAAAACACGTCAGTAACAAGTGTTACTGGTCTGGAAAATAAAATAACTATAACAAGCTGGCTATGAGAGCAAACTCTCATATGAAAGAAAACATCATATACTCCACGTGAACACTCTGAAGGGCACTACTGAGGAGCCACTGGGCTGCAGACCCGGTAGCATCCCGAACTTACTGATCTGCTGCTGTACTGATGCCGCTCTCGACACTTTCTTACTTCAGTACTTCTGGTAAAACTCAAATCCTAAGCCCTCTCCTTACCTCCATATTTCTCCTGGCCTTGAGCACGAAGGCCGAGTACTCTCAGGCAGTCGCCTTTAATACCCTTTGAACCACAAGTCCGGACATGCGCTGTACTAAACAGTACCCGTAAACCTCCACGTTCTCCGGGTGTGAGGAACTCAAACGCGGAGTTGTCAGGATCCCTCGGGAATGGAACAGTCCACTGGCACTAATCCAGAGCCCGCTTTGACTGTCACGGCATCCGCTCATGGTACGTGCAGTCAGTTTCTCCATCTCTCGTCTCACTGAAAATGCGAAAACTACATATATATAGGGCTGGGTAGGGATTTATATAATAGGCCCGAAGGCAACTTGTGGTGGATCTTGTTTTCGAAATCATCCTCGAGGGATCTCATCCTCGAGGGGTTATTAATCCGGAAATCTGTTCGGCTAGATGGCCCGAGTTAAGTGGGATCCTGATAAAACGCCACTTAATCCGTCCTGCAAATGACAAGATAAACATACAATAGAAAGACATAAAACTAGAGATCAAGTCTCTAAACTAGACCTGGTAGAAGCTCCAAGCATGTCATCGCGCCTAGGCGGCGAGCTCCTACTTCTGTTACCTACACATCAAAACTAAATACTAACGCCCACTAACTAACATGATGCATCAAACTCAATGATCACTCATCACTCCATGCAATAATCAATCACATCAAATAACTTATCACTAATCATACTTATCCTAACCATGCACTATCAATCACATTCATAAATCAATCCTATCATGCTGTACTAATCACATCATCAAGTTCACATATTACTCAATTCAGTAGGTAATTATACCTCACGTCATCAGCAATCATGTAACTTATCACTTCATCACTTATCCTCCATGCACTATCAATCACATCATAAATCAACCCTAGCATGCTGTGCTAACAATCATCAAGTTTAAATTATCAATTCAGAGGTAATTATACCTCACATCATCGGCAATCGGCGACGGCTAGGGTCTTGTCGCGCGTCTCAGAACTCGAATTCGACTTTCGGCAACTTTCGAAGTTCGATCAGGTTCGACTGGATGAACTCCGCGGAAGATCCGACGAATTCCATCGAATCCGGTTTTCCGGCAAGTTCCGGCAGTTTTCCGGCAAGTTTCGGTGGTTTTCTAGCAGCTTCCGGCGGTTTTTCGGCGATAACCACCGGCGGCGTCTACGAGCTGGATAGGGGTCATATTGGGTACCATTGGAATCGGCTCGGCGAGCCCGACGCATCTACGACATCGACGTGGCCAGCGGAGGTGGCGGCTCACCGAAAAATGGCTAAAATAGTGGTGGCAGCGATGGATAGCTAGATCCGGCCAGCCTGGGCGGCAATGGCCTCCGCTCCAGTCGGGGAAGGTCGCTGGGTAGTCGAGGGTGTCGAGGCTATAGCTGGATCGCGGCGGCGACGGTCGCCGACGGCACGATCGGCGACGGAAGCGCGACGTGGGCGTGGCGCTAGTCCCGGCGGTCCAGCGTCGTGGACGGCCGGATGGTGGCCAACGGCGCTCGGGGTGGCACGGCGACGCCATGGCAGGGCTAGGCGACGACGCCCGGTGGCTAGGCGACGACGGTGCTGGCGGTGGCAGCACCAAACAGTGGGGGCGGCTAGGGGTTTGGAAGGGGAAGGTGTCGGGGGAGGTGAAAAAATGGTTGGGTGGCAAACTTGTAAATATTACTTGACTCGACTCTGTCTTGAGTTAAGAATAATAACTAAGTTGTAGAAAATCATAAAAAATCCAAAAAATTTGGGCAAAATCCTAGAAAATAAAACGATCACCAAAAGATCATAATGATATGCTCTAGGACTATCAACCCACCCAAACTGCCCGTAACACGTCCTAACGCGGTAACGGCCTAAAACTAATTCTACGATCCACTATATATAAAAAGAAAAAATAACTGGCATACTCTCATATATTCTGATAACTCATTCTCTTCTGCTGTGTTCATGACGTTATCATTATATACTTTGGTACGCATGACCCTCATAGCTCATACACGAGACTGGCGTCGGCTCAGTACACGTGTTCTGAATCTGACTCGACTCGAAACTAACGATCGAACCGACCGGTTCTGAATATAAAACCCTGACTCGAATCGTGGGTTTTACAGGAGCAATT
>JAURVB010008564.1:0-23722 GCA_033002965.1 Piper betle | reverse complement strand
TCTCCTGAGCGGATAAAGCAGTAAGTGCATCTAATTCTAAAACATATAGGGTAGTCTTTGCTTTTGTTTTTCATGATAAAGCGGAAAAGAAGAAAATGTTACCCGTAAAGAGTGTTTATCTCTTTAAAGATAGGAGAGTCTTTGGTTTACTTTTTGATGATAAAGCTGAAAAAGAAGATAATGTTACCTTGGAAGAACGTGATACATGAGATGCCCGTAGCTCACATCCATCAATGGGAACATGATCAATTTCTTGAGACAAACAAGGCCGCCCTCCAAGCTATGTGGCCCGCCACCGTGGAGTTAAGATGTACATAAAGAGAAGGATTTGCTCAACTCAAGCGACACAAACACATCAATTGTAAGCAATTGATGTTGAAAGAACGACATCCCCCCGGAAAGGGATGATTCAATTTGATGCATAAAAATCATTCTTTCGGCACTTTTACGATTTTCAACTATATTTTGTGGATTTTTTATCGATTTTTTACTGCCGCGCCATTAATTTGAAGTACAACTATATACGAACTCTGGACAGGAGTGACTTCATCATCACCTAAAGCCTCGAAGGCAACGAGAAGTTCTTCCAGTGCATCTTTGAGATCTACATCGTGGTGGCATCCCAAGCGAGGTAAAGCATTCGCAGAGGAGAAATTTGTGGTCTCTTTGGCTTTTGTGTGGCGAGTCCGTGCATCAAAATCACAGCCCTCTTGTTGAGAATAGTCCTACATCTATAATATATATACAAGTTGTAATTTGATAAATACTAAGAGTTGAGCTAATTAAATTACTAGTTAATCATTTTGGACAGGCCAAAATCTTCCTACAGTGCACATTTGTTGCCTTCATATTAAGGCCTAAAGAGGCACGACGAATACACATGCGTGGTAGCGTTAAAATATTCCCATATCTACAGATGTCAAGTGGACCGGGCCGGGGTATCCCAACACACTTCTTGGACTGATCGAGCCAGCACGGCCTGGCCCCATCAAGGCCCACTTTTTTCACAGGCTTGACCCGACCTGCTAGCTTTAAGGGAGGCTTAGTCCGGCCCTAAGGTATTGCTTAGTTTGGACTGGGGTGGACCCAATTGGTTGGGCCAGTCGTGCCGGGCCTAGCCTGACCCAATTTCATAAGTTGATTCTCCACTCGAGACATTGGTGGGGGCCGGGGCATCCCAACACACTTCTTGACCTGATCGAGCCAGCTCGGCCTGGCCCCATCAAGGCCCACTTATTTTCCCGGGCTTGACCTGACCTGCTAGCTTTAAGGAGGCTTAGTCCGGCCCTAAGGTATTGCTTAGTTTGGACTGGGGTGGACCCAATTGGTTGGGCCAGTCGTGCCGGGCCTAGCCTGACCCAATTTCATAAGTTGATTCTCCACTCGAGACATTGGGCTCTCTATTGAATTTAAAATAAGTGTAGGCTAAAAAGCTCTGTATGCGCTAACATTTTCTCAGGCTTGACCTGACCCGCTAGCTTTAAGGAGGCCTAGTCCGGCCCTAAGGCATTGCTTAGTTTGGATTGGGGTAGACCCATTTGGTTTGGCCAGTCGTGCCGGGCCTAGCCTGATCCAATTTCATAAGTTGATTCTCCACTAGAGAGCCCAATATTTTATAATATTAGGCTCTCTATCCAATTTAAAATGAGAGTAGGCTAAAAAGGTCTGTTGCGCCAGTTCGTACCAATTAAAGAAGAGTTGTCAGCCTTTAGTCCCAGCTCTTCTTTATTTTGTACTAGCTGGCCTAGTTTATGGTTGAGACTAAGACAACATATCTGATCATCTTCGAGCCCCCAATTTCCGTTTTTGATTAATGAAAACATCCTTGGCAAATGCTTTTGCGTCTTTCATAAATTCAAGAATTTCACCTCTGACTATAAAATATGAATGCCCCCGAATTTCACCTCTAACTATAAAATACGAATGCCCCCGACTACCCTGTTAATCATTACTCCAATCCCGAAGGCCATAGGATCAAATCCTCTAATGTTATCCCATGCTAATGTATACATAGCATAGACTTGCCTTGAGCACTCTAATTTTTTCAAAGTAGCCGTGCCGAAAAAATGACCTAGCCATTTAAGGCCAGAAGCGTATCGCTGGCAGAAGGACGAGGCAATAGGTGCACACCAAAGTCATCAACTCATGGGGTAAGGCACCGTTCTAGTGTTAAAAAAAATTAAGCCTATTAAGTATTGTAGACGTTTGTTAAATCCTAAAAAGTGCCAAGCCCAATATATTGATGTGAATATTTGTTAAAGCCCAAAGTAGCAAGCCGAATAAGTGACATTATGACTTGTTGTTATATTTTATAACTTTGCAGTTATATATAGAAGAGATGTATAGTCACAACTTGTATACAATTATTGATCTTCTTCTCGGAGGAGATTATAAAATGCTTGTGTCTTCGAATTGGGTTGTTCACCGGTGGGGTCATGTGGTGTGCCGATTAATTAGGAATTTCAAAATGTGAACCAACAATATCATTTACCACCTCCCTAAAACCTAAATTATTCTAATCAATTTCACTTGAACTTGTACTTCCATACTTATGATCTCCAGATTCGGGCAGTGAACTCATATCATTAGAGGTCTATATATAATATGCCGGCATAAATTCATAATAAAATAAATATTACTTGACATTATCTCATTCTATACTCTACTGATTGACACGTTGATTACGCAGATAAAGAATTTCCAAAGTACTAATAATTCCCAAACACGAAAATACAAAATCAAGAAACATCTCAACTCCTCGCTCATAATCTTGATTGAGATTTTCTCATCCTAACCATATTTTATACATCTAATCATGCCAATTTGTATTCACTATGACATGCACTAAACATTGACAACAAGTTATTTCATATATCTATAATACAATAATATACATTAGGGTCTGGATGTCCATATAAAATGCAACTAATACTTGAAAATTATTGTTCAACATAATTGTGAAATAAAACTATGAGAAATAAAAAGCAAATTATGAAATCATGGTGCTCAACTCAACTCGAAACTAATCAAGGCAAGAAAAACACTAAGTTATGTAATTGGTCTCATGCAATCATAGTGCTCGACTTTAGTCCAAAATAATCGACTATAAAAAAGCATTAATTAAGTTGAATATGTTAGATTATAGAATTAAATTATAACTTAAGAGTTATGAAAATTCAAATATCATGTTTAAGGAGCATGTTATCGTATTAATTCTATTATTACTTTATACATCTATTTTTAATCATCCCAAGATAATCAATAAGTTTAATTACTAATTTTAATCATTAATTTAAATAAATAAAATATAATTATGCTAATACTATTATCATAATCATTACTTTAAAATAAACCCAAATTTTTTAAACCATAAATATTTTAAATAAATATAAAATAAATCTAAAATAAACCCTAATTTATGATATAATACTAACATAACCATTACTTTAAAATAAACCCTAATTTTATGAAAAATAAATAATTGAAAATAAATCTAAAATAACCCCTAATTTTCCATACTCATAATAAATATAAAATCAACTCAAATAAACACTTATTTTATAAACATTAAACATTCAACAACAAGCAACAAACAACAACAATCAATAATTTCATTCATAATTAACATTTTTATAAAATAAATATAAACTTTAAAATACTAACATAATATACCTAAAATGTGTACGGGGCAGCGACGATGTTACCTAATTTTTTTAACTGTAATTGACATTTTGTGGCCGCATTTACGACCGCTACTCGGTTGCAATATAAGTCATAAACATTTGCGACTATAACTATGGTCGCAAACTCATTCTCAAATTATTTGGTTTTGAAATGAAACTTATAGACCGGTATGCAACCGTAAATAGAGGTCACAAGTCCATTGATAAATTTGCGACTGTAATTAGCGATTGCAAGATGCAGTTACATAGTTCCTGTCACTAATTGGGTAGCTAAATGGTTACTAAACAATTGATTTGCACTGCGACCGTCTTTGTGGTCACAGTGCAGTTGTAAAAACTACATGTTTCAATGCGAAGGCAACGTGGTCAGTAATTTGTGACCGAATTTTGCGGTCTCAAACTGCCTGTTGCTAATGAGCAATTTTCTACTAGTAAAAGCATATCACATGTGGACCTAAAAGATCCACTGTTAATTAACTTAGCCGCCTTGCAAGTGGCGGGAAGAGTTGAGAATTAGCCTTACACCCATAATGGATATGAGTTATAACCTTGATAAATACTAAGAGTTCAGCTTCCGAGGTGGGAACTAGTCATTTTGGATATGAGCCAAATCATTTTAGCTCTACCTTGCTAGCAAGTCATCCATGTTGAAACACTCGAAGTGCTCTTTGATTACATGAAGGTGGCAACTATGGCATTGGAGGGGGACCAAAAATGATAATAGCGCCCCCATCTCCAGAACCAACATCCCATTACCAGGTGTGAGATTAGAAACCAGGTATTAATGGGCACGAAATTGACGAGTAGTGTAACACCACAATTCAGCCCGAAGGGACGAACTGAGCTGTGATGTTAGAAGTTGGAAAGCTACTCGTAGGGCTATCGCTTACAGACTTCACAGAAGCGGATCTCAACCCTTAAGAAAGCTTAAGATGGACACAATAATGGATTTTATAGAATGTGTCCAGAGTTATACTCTATAGGGTAGATCTTATAATTAAAGCTCCTATATGAGCACTTTGGGCCACAATAGAAACAGAGCCTCCCCTATGATTGAAAGGGTGATTTTGAGCATGACATGATCACTCCGAAGTATAGAAGAGGTGCACCCCCATTACAGTTAAGAGGTTGGATGTTGTGACATGCTCAATTTTTATACTTAGTTGAAGTGATAAGATTAGGTATCTTAAATTTTTAACGTGGATGAGTGCATTATATTAAACATTGGGTCATGATTACCTGTTTCACATATCTCGCAAGAAAATAAAATAAACACAGATGCATCATTGGATGCTAGGGAATCAGACCCTAACACCTAGTCTTCACGTGGGATCTTCACGCAGAAAGACCTTTTACACTCCTCATACCTGCGTTACTTTACACACAAATAGCTACAATCAAATACATTTTGTGTACCTGGATTAGCTCCATGTCGTGTTCTGAGATTCTGTGGCTTATACACCATGCAGTCGATAGTTAGCCTTTGCCCCAAAGTTTACCCACTCCATAGTAATATAATAATAATAATGATAAGTAAACAAACGTATGCAAATATCATGTCATACCCAATCCAAAATATATGATTCATAATTAAGTTAATGCCCACCAATACAATCATCCATCAAGACAATGTTCAAATACATAAACAAAACACGGGGTCCCCGCCACCACCACTGAACCTCCTGATCTGTTCGCCTAGGCCGGCCAATGGTAAGGGGCCTCCCCTACATAGATATAGAGAAAATTGCCAGTAATCAAATAAATTTGATTACCAGTCTGAAATAACTACCTGTAAAAATGTAATACTGGAAAATGAGTATTCTATTACCCACAAGGACTAATAAAACAAACCTCACATGTGTGATAAGTAAAATAACTTATTAAAAGAGTTGGGGTGCAATCACGACAAATATTCATATTTATACAAACAAACTTACACCCTCACAACCTCCATATAACACCCACCATAGTATTCAGGTCACAAAATAATGATTAAGTTAGTACCAAAAATTTTAAAAATGTGTTGTGTTATGCAGTACTCTCATACTTTGCACTACCTCAAGGTTTGAAGGACTACTAGTGCAATTCATAAAACCCATATTGATCTTCCATATCATAAAATTGTAAAACTTCATATACATATAGATAGTAGGCTTCAGTAGGGCTTGAATAATATTTTTTGGATTTTATCTTTCAAAACCATCAAAAGATCTCAACCTTGATGTGTTAATAAATTTGTGGAAAATACGGCTAAATAGTCTGACATAAGAGGGATACGATAAAATGTTGTTGATGCCATCCTATGTCTAAACCATGACTAAACTTGCCACTCAAGGAGTCAGGTAGAGGGGAAGCAAAGGAGTCCTACGGACCTGGATGATTGAAGCTTTGCATTCTAAGTCAATGAGCTAACCCCGTGTTTCCTAGTATAAAGATGGAATTGAATCATACTTGAATTACATTGGCACACATATCGAAACAAAGCCTCAACGCATGCACAACATACATAAGACACATAATTATCTTAGTTATATGATTAATACAGTGTTAAATGTCATTAAGTGACTTAATTATTGTTTAGGGTTTCATATACACTTAGTTGGAAATGTCAAATTTCTATAGTTTAATCGAATGAGCTTTACTGGACGATTTTTTGGATGGGCCAAATGATTTCCAAATGGGTTGAAATTTAGACTAGTGGGCCCTAACACTCTAATTCTTAGGTGGAAATTTCAATGTGTTGGTTAATGGGCCAACTGGAAAAAAGATCCACTAAGGTGGAGCTAAGGTACTAAGAATAGTGTTCCTGGGCTGCACACCAAACTTTCTAATGGTTGTTCACGAGCTTGAAAGCTCAAAATTGGCCTGGGTCAATGGGCCTCGATAGCCAACATTGTGGCATGAGCCCATTAAAATTTCATGTATAAACTCTAAGGATTTAGGCCTAAGTCGGCTCGAGAGTGGAAGGTTTTGGCCAAGCTGTTTTTGCCACTAGGTGAACCTATTAGGCTTGAAAAATTCCTAACTGGTGATCTACTAGGCCAAATGCTCCCAAATTTGGATATGATTCCAGTGGAATACAATCTAGGCGTGGGATGAATTTCATTGAAATACATCACCATTTGACTAGTGTTTCAGATTATAAATCCGGAATCAAGGAAAACCATGCATTCCTGTACTATCCGAAACGCTGACCAAATTAACCACCTATATGATTTTTATTAAATCCCAACACTCAAACATTTGTTGTAGGTAGTTAGGGAGTCCTTTCTATGGAGTCCAAACTCAAAGCATGGCAACACAATCATATAACACATCATGCAAATCACAACATTAGGGGTGCTCTTTAGGTGGTTAGATTAGTGTGAATATTTTTTATAGACCAGCCAACATACACAGACACAAAGGTGAAAAAGGAGTGAACTCAAAATCTTATTACGTTTGGGAGTAAAAATTGGGGAAAGATACGGCTTAGTCACGGGGACCACAAAAGTTGTCATCTTTTGCCAAGTTTGGCTCCCTTTAATGCATTTAGAGACCATATCAAATGAAGTGTACAACAACAAAGATGTAGATATATGAGTGATGAGTGCAATGAAGAAACTTTTATGCAAATAGGGTATCTACAACGAAAGTTAAGATTTTTATGGGGGAGCAGTGCATAAACATGATAGTTATTCACTTAAAAATACATATTTATTTTTATACATGGCCAAATGCAGTGATTATATGTTTTTCAGATTCCTAGCATGGATATCTACTTGGAAAAAAATATTATAAAAAAGAAACAATATCACAAGCATACAAAGTGCAACACATAAACGTGAAGAGAGGCCAAGGTGAGACTTTTAACTCGAAAAGATTAATTGGAGGTCTCTTGGGGCTTCCTACGCCAAGACCTAAGACTCTAGGTGGCTAGGCTTGGTTAGGATGAGCCAAGCAGGGGCTGGGACACTTGGGAGGAAGAGGGAAGAAGAGAGGAAAGAAAAGGGAAACAAGAGCAAAAGGGTTAGAAATCTTGGGACTTGGCTTCTACTAATAGGCAAAATCCTGGGCCAGCGTAAGGGCTCTGTGGTAGTGCCTTTTCGGTGTGTTCTAGTAAGCTGGACCACGGAAAGCTGATAAACTCGGACACACGAGCCGGTTACGTGAACCTGGTCGCCACCAACTCAGGTCAAACCGAAGGGCGAAAGGGCACTTGGCAATGCCTTTGTGCGGAGAGGTCAAATGGGGAAATTTTAAATTTTTGGGCACATGGGCATTGGGCCAGCGCCTTTGCACCCTAATCTGAAACTCTAACACTAAGGGTGTTGGGACGGTGCCTTTGTGCCAGACAAAGAACTTACGCACTTAGGGTTTTCATCCTAAGGCGCCCGGGGTGACCTCAAGAATTGTGTCACGGGGGCTACAAACATGAAACAAACACACTTTAGATACACAAGAGGCTTGGTCCTAACATGTAACTAGATTCGACTCGACCAAATCAAAAATAAAAAGATTGGGCACGTAGCATCTGACGGAGGTATTGAAGCCAAAGGAGGCTAGGGTCGGGAAACCACATACCATACTATACATAGAATCACAGCGAGAAGGGTCGTACCCCACTATTGAATTTTCTTTTCTCTTTAGAGGCTTTTCTCTAGGTTTTTGGATTTCTCAAAGGCGGATTAAAAATATAAAAACCCAAATCCTGCTCACTCGCAAATCGAATCGGAATGTTATGGGCTACTTGATTAAGTCGATAAACCCGGACCTAACTTGAATGGATTTATTCTCGGTGTCTTAAAATGGAAGATAATTTTTATTATGCATGGATAGAATGCTCGGTACCTAGCATTATTCTACATGAATGGCATGACACACAATTTATACTAAAAACCAATCACGATAAAATAGATAAAATTTCTAAAATAAAATTGATAGTGTGTCGCTTAAAAGTGAAATAAGGGGTCAACCTGTTAAAACAGCAATATATGCATATATATATATATATATATATATATATATATATATATATATATATATATATATCACAACATACACAATTCTTCGTTTCATAACATATTAAAGTTATATCAATAAAATCTTATACATAAACTGGGTCATGACTCATCTATTTGTCTTATCTATCATGTCATTCTTAGTTGTTATATCAAGCTCACAACATTATCATTGTCATTCAATTATAAAACATCATATTATAAATTGAAACATCATAATCAAAACACAACAATCCAAGCATATTGCACAAGGTTTAATGTGTCCACATAGTAAGCACTACTCCTTCCTCCAGGCTGGCACATCTAACTCCAGCTCCTTATGTACATATATATATATATATATATATATATATATATATATATATATATATATATAATTACGTCAGTAACGAGTGTTACTAATGTAAAATAACTATAACAAACTGGCAGATGAGAATTGACTCTCATTTTGAAGAAAACTATATATATTTTATGCTGAACTCTCATATGGGCATCTACTGGGGAGCCATCGGGTGGCAGACCTAATAACATCTTGAGCTAACTAGTCTGCTGATGCCTCTCTTGGCATTTTCTCATTTATCTTTTCTGTCCCTTGGGACTACCAGTATATTCTAAGCTCTCCCTTGTCCTCCATATATCTCATGACCCTGAATATGAAGGCAAGTACTGTAGGGCAATAGCCTTCAGTACTATTTGAATTACATGTCTAGACATGTGCTGTTTAGTAGTACTTGTGAACCTCCATGCTTCTCCAAGTGTGAGGAAACTCAAAGCACGAAGTTTTTAGGATCCTTCGGGAATGAAATAGCCCTCTCACTAATCCAGAGACCGTTGTGACTAGAACATGCACCCACTCATGGTATGTGTGAGTTGGTTTCACCATCTCTCATCTTTTGCAACTCGATAAAATTATATATAGGCATGGGAAGAGATTTATATAATATGCCCGAAGGCAACTTTCAGTGGATCTTATTTTAAAAATCAGACTCAAGGGATCTCATCCTCGAGGGTTATTAATCCAAAAATTATTCAACTAAATGGCAGAGTTAAGTGGGATCCAATAAAACATCATTTAACCCGTCCTGCAAATAATAAATCAAATCACAACAAAAGAGGCGATAAACAAGGGGAGAGCCTTAAACGGACATGGTAGAAGCTCCAAGAGAGGTTACGCGTCTAGGTGGCAAGCTCCTAATCTATACCTATACATCACAACTAAATACTAACGCCCATTCTAGCTATATGTTGCATACACATGATGAATCAATGCATATAGTGTAAAACTCCGAAAATAACTAGGTTATTTTATTCCAAATGAATCTTAAATATTATTAAATTAAATTAATTTAATAATATTTATGGATTGTTTCTAATAAACTTTATTTATTATCCTTTAGTATTTCATTATTATGGAATGTGTAAACTTTTTTTTCGTATTTTGTTATTATAGAGTATATATGTCAGTTATGACTAATTTATTATGACTTTTCATTTCTTACGTTTTCGTTTTCATGCACTCTAAACATTATATATATATATATATATATATATATATATAGCATATCTTCCAACCCACAAGGGGCGAACTATGGTGAAATAGCTACCTTTGTTGAGTTTTTTAAAACATGGTTGTTGGTTTTGAAGTTTGAATTTGCCATTGAAGTTGGTTGCAAGTCGACATACGTGTACATCAACCATACTTTAAAGTGCATATTTTTTATATTTAATTATTATTAGACTTCTGGTTTGATTTAGTGGTCATGGTTTACCATGTTGCCCTATGCGTCAACACTTATGAGCCCACGAGTTAGTGACTATTGATACCATGAGAAGATTTACACCTCATTCAAAATGACTAGTTAGCTGCTAAAGCAACCTACCTCTTAACATTTATCAATATCACAACTCATATCTATTTTCGATGCATGACAAGTCTCAACTACATTTGACAAGAGATCATGATTTAATTTGATGCATACAAATCAATCTTTTGGCAATTTTACATGTTTAGCGATATTTTTGGATTTTTTAACGATTTTTTATTGTCGGGACATTTGAAGTACTATTATGAGGCCTTGTAGTATTAGCCAACTACACATCAGTTAGCAATTAATAAGAAAATTAAAATTTAAGCTTTCGTAAAAAAATTTATGTTAGGCGAAATTAATATAAATTCTTATAATATATATACAGGTTGTTGTAAGAATGATTATGATAACCATCAATAAATATTTCATTACCAGTCCTCAACTAATTAATAATACAAGAATGATGGCTAGATTCACTTTAAGCTTATATTCCTATATATATATATATATATATATATATATATATATATCAACTTAAGCTGAACCATGCATAATATTGTAACCCCCTCGGAATTCACAAATATCAATATTTCACACTTCGTTGTCTTCTCTTCAAATTGACTGGTAGATTGGTCAAAAGTCAACTATTCGCTTCCTTGTAACTCTACGGATATATAGGAGCCATAGCCCATATTTCCTTGCACCTAGAGGCTATGGAAGAGCTCGTTTTTGGCCCATACCTCCATTGCATAGAAATGAGCACTCCACATACTCACGTCTATAAATAAATTGCTGTGGAAGGAGGACGTAAGAATGTTATCACAACAATATATTACCGGAATGACTTGATCAAAATAGTGAGATTAAATCATGACGTAAGAATGTCATCACATATGACGAATGAATATGGGCGCCATATATAACGTCATTGGTATTTTCTTTTTCCATTACCGATCGGTTGAATTATCAAACACCTCTTCTCAGGCAGGTAGTTATATATGAAGTAAGCAACTGGATACTTGAAGAGCTTATCTGTGGAAATATAAGCACTACAAAATAAATTTCAATCAGTTTGGCAGCTGCGAATTATTCATATAAAGAAGACTTTACAACATTAATCACCATTTTTTAAAATTTAATTACAACATGAACAAGTTGCTTCAAATTATTATATGATAGCCCAATCTAGTATGTGCATTATAAATTAGCTTCAACTAGGCTCCTACACGGCGAGGCTGGGCATCAAAATCACGGCCAAAGACCTCGCTAGCAAGTCATCTGTGACGTCTCAGCCTGGTTCACAGGAGAACTAGACCGAAAGCATTACTCAGCAAGTATATCGAGTAATTTTCCAATTTAATTTCATTACATAAAATCAGATAATAGTGCAAGAAAATGTTGCTAAACCCGATAATGACCATCATTAAATAGCAATTTCAATATCAGTGAAAATTGATAGTGGGTTTGACAAGAGACAAAAATTTGACGATGACTTCGTGTAATGACCTGCCCAAAGTGTAAGTTAATAGGCCTAAATTATCTCATCAAAAGTGTGTAAATCAAAGTTAAAAATCTGTAATCTATTTTTACTAATAAATCGGATCTTACCCTAATATGTATTAGATGTGAAAGTAATTTTAGGAGTCTTACAATTTATCCACCGTTGGAAATTTCGTTATCAAAATTCCATATTTGGCCCGAGGCTAATGGCCTAGCCACAGCCAGTCTAGCTCACCATCCAATATAAAACAAGGTTGGTTCTGTTACCGTCTTTAATGACTCAACCCAAAGTATAAGCTAATGAACCTAAATTATCTCATGAGAAAGAGTTAACTAAAATTGAAGATCAATAGTTTATTCTCATTAATAAATCAAATCTCACAACATTAGGTATTGGATGTGAAACTAATGACCCTTAAAATATTCCCACATTCAATTTCTATTAGGGTAAGATCCTATTTATTACTAAGAATGACATATATATCTTTAATTTGGTTTACCACTTTTAAAGAAATGACTAAGCTCATTAGTTTAGACTTTTTGCCATATCATTACATATGGTATCAGATGTCAACTTGGTTTTGTATTTAATAATGAGATGGACTAGTAGTGGGCTAGGTTGTTAGCCACAAATTAAGTGTAAGAATTACGAGGTCATAATTTCCTAACATGGATGGATTATATAACCCCTAAATAATCTCACATCTGATACATACTAATGTAAGATCCGATTTATTAGTGATAATGTATTATAAATCTTTTACCTAATTAACCACTTTTGAAAAAAATTACTAGGCCCAATGGTTTATACTTTGGGTTGGATTATCTTCAATTTAATTAACCACTTTTGAAAAAAATGACCAGGCTCTATTAATTTACACTTTGGGCTAAATCGTTATACTTTAGCTTGAGAGTTCAGTAACCAAAGACAAAATCGATGACCATTGACGAGTATAAGTGATCGATCAGTTAGCGTCCGGTCAAACCGTTCGGTAACCAATCCTCATGAAAAGGTTGTCAAAACTAACCGTTAAGAAAAATAGAAAAGAAGAAATTTGGTCCTATTGACGACTTTTTTGAGAGATTGGAAATTTATAAACAGTGTCTTGGGATGTGTGTTTCACATACCTCTTGGTATTATTGTGGACCCTTAACTCTCTTAGATGAAAATTGGAAGTATAAACTTTTGTTAGGAGTGATTTTACCTGTTGTTTATAATCTAAGTGCTTTGATTGTTTATTAAGAAGAGCTCTTTGTATGAGAGACTTACTCAAAGGTATTTTGAGATATTTGTAAACTCCCTAGATGTGGGGAGTGTATGGAAGTATCATGCTCGAGGAAAGAAGGTGCATAAAGAAAGTGTATCTTCAAGGTGTTGCTCTAAGGGTGTTTAGAGCTTGGTGAGGTAGGAACCTTGACACTCAGTATTGGAGAAAAAATATTTAATGGAAGCTCTTAGGGTATGAGGAGTGTAAGCTTCCATAGCACTTAAAAGGCGCTTGTGAAGGAGGTTTAGTTTGTAGTTTATAAGTGTACAAGTTGGTTTGCACAATAAAGCTACAAAGACCTACTCATTAAAAGACTTGGAAAGTTATAAGATATGAGTACTAGTTGGGTTCTATCTTCTCTCCTCTCCTTCTCCTCTTTGTGCATATTTTCTTCATTTATTTCACTTATTTAGTGCACTTCACTTAACTTCTTGTATTTGACTTGCTTGTTTTAAGGTGTTAGTAAATCATGCTCAAAATGACTTAGTGACTTTCACCATTTGAATATTTGGCTAAAACAAGTAGCTTTTTGAGTTGATATTTTGTTACCTAGTCTCGCATCACCTATTTTGGTTTGATATTTTGCCTTGCTTAATTTGTTTCCTATGCTTACTTATATTTATCCTCATTGTTCTTAATTCGTTTATGCATTGTTTGTCCCCTTCAGATCATTATAAGCCCTAAAGATTATGAGAGTCTAACTTTTTATAATAAGTATTTGTAGTTAGCTTTCATTAGGATTAAATGCCCCTGCACATTATATTACATATCGTTATATATATAAATTCTATAATTTTTTTTAAAATTTTATATGACATTATTATTATACTTATTAAAATTATTTTAAAACAAAAAGTACCAATTAAACTAGCCCAACCCAAATTTTCAATATTAATGATTTGACTAATTTAACTTCTAGGAAAACACCAACCCAAATTCTAGCCCAATACTAGTGGGAAAATGCCTTCTGTTACTAAAATTTTTGGTGACAAATTTGTCATCGTTTTGCCACTAAAAATACAATGACAAACAAATTTGTCACCGAAAAGTCATTAATAATTTTGGTGTTATATTTTTACAAATTTGTCACCAAATTGATACCAAATATTTCAGTGAGAAAATAAGTTTGTTACTGGAATGATAACATTATTCAATGTCAAAAAATGGTGACACCAAAATTTTGCCACTAAAATTTTGGTGTGATATTTTAAAAGAATTATCTCAGAATTGACATAGAAATTTTAGTGACAAAATAATTTGTCATTGAATTAGGACTGAAATTTGTTGGCAAGAACTAAAATTTTGCCACTAAATATTGGTGTCATTGTTTTTACAATTTTTTCACTCAATTGACACCAAATATGAAAGTGATTTGTTACCTAATTGACACCGTTATTCGATCTCAAAATTTGATAAAACCAAAATTTTGCTCTAATAATGATGTCATCATTTTTACTAGTTATCACCGAATTGACATCAAATTTTGGTAACAAATTTTTAAAAAATATTTACCACGGAAATTCTGCCATTTTTTACTCTAGTGCAGGGGTAAAAATGACTAAAAGAATATTTGAGGTTCCAATCCATAACTGAAATGAGATCGGTCTCCGTCAAATGGACAACTTAGGGGCCAAATATGTAAAAAAGATCGTGTTTTAATTTAGTCAATACAAAGTCATTTTGAATAAGCTAATTGGCAGCCGCAAATTATTCTTATAAAGAAGATTAAATAACAACATTAATTACCCGTCGCTTTTTTCTTATAAATTACAACATGATCAACTTACTTCAAATTAATTATCGTAGCCCTATATATTACGCACATAAATTAATTAGCGCTCACTGTCTCTCCATGTATATCGAAGATCAGTCGATTGGAGTTGGAAAGTAGGAGACAAAATGGGGAAGGATATGGAGGAGACCGGTGTGAGCAGTGTCTTCGATGCAATGGTCAATGGTGAAACAGATGAGGGGAAGCTAGTAAGGATCGAGATCTTTATGTGCGTTATCCTCGCCATCTTCCTCGTCCTCGCCCTTGGCTCACTGCGTCGCGCTGTGGGACATTGGTTCTTCTGAATACCGCTCCGGGTCGCCTACACCGCCTCCTACTCCACTCTCTTTTACACCGTGGGTCTCATGAACCCCACGCCATTGAAGCTCGACCTGTTCGCTATCTAGGCAAGGATATTGCTGTACAGTCTGGACAGCACCGACTTCATCATCGTCCATAGCCTTGAAGAAAACGAGAAGTTCTTCAAGTGCGCCTTGGAGACCTTCATCGCGGCCGTCTACGTGGGGATGGCGGTGGCATCCCAGGCTGAAATCTGGGGTGTGTGGCTCTTGCATGGCGAGGCTGGGCATCAAAATCACGGCCCTCTACCTCGCTAGCAAGTCATCCATGGTGAAACACTCCAACAAAGTGCTGTCCGATTGGATGCTCGACGAGCACGAGCTGGTTGATGTACTTAATCATGGGGAGATTAATGCTAGAGATCCTAATATGAGTACGGCACTGGAGGGGTGCAACTTTGTCGTTAGAGGGGACTACGAGGGTATGCCATGCTTGAAGAACCGCACTGCAATTACCGTCTCTATGTGGATCACCCTGAGGTGATCACCGTGAAGAAGGTCTGGGCATGCAAGGGGCCACTCCTTTCCACTTCAGATAAGCTAAAAGATGCATGCCTCTCCTTCGCCCTTTACAAGTTGCTCAGAAAGCGGATTGCGGGCTTTTTTCTGTTGGAGAAGGAGTCGAAGAAAGGTAAAGCACGGACATGGAGACTCGTCCAAGACGGACTCTTTGCCGGCAGCATCGACTCTGTGGATAGATCCTTTAGAGTGGAGAAGGTGGAGCTTGCCTTTCTCTTCGATTTCTTCTACACTAAGTACGCAGCCATGCTCCAGAGAGGCTTCCCCTCGGCAAAGACGGCGGCAGAGTGCATAGCCCTTTTTTCACCGATCTAATAGCAGGTTGGTCTTGCAGTTGAAGCAACTCAAATCCGCAGCGACGATGGCCACGATATGGGGATCGACGCTAGCCGACTCCAAATCGATGTGTTGGTCACAAAAATAGTGCTAATATTAAGGTCGGTGGCACAGGTTCTTCAACTCTACGCCTTCTGGACCTCTGACTGATTGAGGGTGTGGTTGGTGAACCAATACGTCCGGTTGTGCCGTTACCCGGTGCGGAGAAGGTTGATTGAGGTGCTAGTTCGGTCAAGTACTCGACGCCTAAACTTGATCCCTTCGTGGTTCGAACACCATCGGCTAACACGAGGTTGTTACTTCTACTTTCATCCTGGGCAAGGATTGGTGGAGATTATCAGACATTTGGGGACCGGTCTCTTGCCAAGTCTCACTGCCATCCGAGGTAAAGCATGCAGTCCTGCTTAACTTGAAGGGCTACATCTCCCAACTCCTCCAAGCCGCGGAAAGTTCTGGTGCAACTACTACTCGCCCCATGGTGACTTACGGTGTCACATCTCTGAAAATACACGGCCGGGAAGCAGATATGGTGGAGAAATTCCAATGGGCATTATGCTCAGAGCTGGGCACTCCATCGCATACTATCTTGGTGTGGCATATTAGCGACCTGGCTGTTTTACCATGAACGCATCAAATTGGGACCACTTCATGCGAAAGGTCATCGCAGCAGCACCGTTGCTAAGTTCTTGTCCGACCACTCTAGCTACTTGTTCGCGTGCATCCCGGAGATTGTTCCGAACAATGCGTACGCCACTACGATTGTGTACGAATCGTTGGTGGGTGTCATCAAAGAGAGGTTGGAATTAGAACAACCGGCAGAGGTGGAAGACTTGGTTAGAGCAATGGAGAAGTTGAAACGTGGAGATCTTGATGTCAACCTGGTGCAAAGAGGAATTAAACTATGGAAGCAATTGGAGGAGGAGTTCAACGTGGTGGGTGATCATGATCAACATCAGGAGGGTGGCACTAACCAGCTATGGGACTTCCTTGCCGATTTCCGGTGTCAAATTATACTCTATATCGCGCCGTCCGATGAGACAAGTGGACACATCGAAAGGCTAACGAGGTACGGGGAATTGGTCACCCACTTGTGGGCACTCCTCACCCACGCTGGCATACTCCAACGACACCCTACCTCATGGCCACTCAGCCCACCAAATTTACCCGGTTCCTGTGTAATCATTTTATATGTAATAGATAGGATTAATGGGACAGGATTTTATGTAGCACTTACTACACTAAAATTCATGGAATTTGAAAGAGATAACTATAATTAATATTTAAACCCCATAACTAGTGGTGATGTACACCAATCAAGAAAATGGTACAAGAGTTTGTTGTAGCAAGTGCTTAAGTAAATCTTTTCCAAATATGCCAACAAGATCTCTTAAAAGATTTTTTCTTTTGATTGGTAAAATTTTTTTTCCAAAAGATTGTCATCTTAAAAACCATATTAACTATGAGGTAATTGATTGGGCCAAATATTAATTTCAACCCTAAACAAACATAATCTTTTTAACCAAACCCATAATTAAGAGTGCTCCATAATCTTAAAACCCTAATTCAAAGTCTAAGTCTTAACAAAGATCAAACCCAAACCTATTGAGTAATAATTTGAGTGACGGCCACATGATAGACAGAATGAATTGGATGAGACCCACTAAATAGAGTTGTTGATTGCATTAGGGGTAAAAAAAATTGGGTGAATGATGGAGTTCAGTGGGACTATTAAGTACAACATTTTATAAAAGGGGTGAATGAGTTTATTGTGGCCTACATAATAGAATGAATGAATTGGATAGGGCGTCCCACAAAGTTGGAAATTTTGGATAACAAATATAGATGAATACTACACATTTCAATCCTATCAAATACCCCATCACAATGCTTCTCCAAGGACACAACAAATAAAATAGCCGAAAACAAGCTAGCTCTCTCATTTTCTCTTTTGTCATTTCTCCATCTTTCTGGTAAGCCCATGACAAATTTTAATTATATATATTGTTTGAGCGTGGGATTGTCGCCCATGTGATTCAGTCTTTGCTTCGAGTTGGGTTGAAGGATTCGGTGGGATTAAAGGCACCCTTGCCATGCAAAGAAATTGTGCGAGCTAAATAAAATGTCACAAACGAGGAATAAACACCCAAGACATATGACATTTTTACATGGTTCCTTAGGGTTCAACTCCAATCCCTAAGTTAATCCACAGTGAGATTAATACTCACAATCTACTATTTCTTTTTTGATTTAATACTTTATACAAAATAGTGAATTTTGCCACTTTTATTTAATCCGTGTTTGACAACTTTGACTCCAATGCCTTAATTTATCCTTTTCTTCTCATCATATCTTCAAAATAACCTCACCACTGCATCCGGAGCATCTAAAAATAGTGGGATAGCAAGTTTCACCATGATCTGAGGTCTGGAAGGCCTTCAATTTATTTTCGGAGTCCTAATGGACTGAACTGGACCACTTCGGGATAGTTCAAAAAATTAAATGCAGAACCAAGTCTGGTGGTGTGCGCAGGCTCAAATTTCTATCAGGGTGCGCCAAGCTGCATGTGGTGCGTGGTGCGCTGACACAAATCTGGTTCGAGCGGGTCGTGGACTACTGTCGCTGTGTCCAGGTCTTAGGCGATCAGTTCGTTGGGTAGCTTATTAAGTCACTGACACAAAGGAACTTGTATACATGATCAATAGCAAATGGGCCCGACGCACCTAACTATGGTGATGGTGCAATGCCGACTTCGAGGCTCTGGCTATGGTGCTCCTGGCGGCTGAGGCTGGAAGCGATTGCCCATATCGGTGAGAGGCTTGAAGGTGCTTCGACAGTCTGTGGCGGTGCCGATGTGAGACAGTGATGGTGGAAAGTTCTGACGGCGATGATTGTCGACCGGGATCTATTGCTGTTTTTTGGTGACAAAGGCAGACTTCTCTGGTGGTGCTAGACTTGGTTTTGTAGCCGTCGGTGAGTACGATTTGATTGGTGGCACTTTCGTGGTCGGCGATGGCCTGAGTCGGCTGGAGGAAGGTCGAAAAGTCGGCGGCCTTCTGTTACTTCACTTTTCCGATGGGCCTCTTTTGGGCGATTATCCTGTGACTGGTTGCTCTTCCGCCGGTAGATTGCGATTTGTATTTGTTCTCGGTATTGAGGGTAGTCCGGTGGAGTGTCAGTCTCCCAAGTGGCGACCTGGGCTGGCCGTTCGTACACCTGCAAGGTGGTTGCTTGATGCTGTTTTTTGCTATTACGCTACTTAGGTGAGCCACTTCTCGTAGCTTTTCCGGCAATAGAGGTCTTCTCTGGCGGTGTTTCTCAAATGGGTTTTGTTCCCGGCTATGAGGGGAACTCAGTGGAGGTTGTGGTGTGGCCAGAGGCTGCGTGGGCTGGCTGTATGCATACCGACAAGGTGGCTGCTTGATGTTGTTTCTTAATCCGGTTGGGGATTATTCTTGGCTTTTTCCGACGAGGGTGGTTGTTGACGGCAATGGCTCTCGGCTACGTTGCATAGGGGGCACTCCAAGCTTTGCACCGGTGGACTAGAGAGTCGTCGGCGATGGATCTCCGGCGAAGGGCTCCTCCCCTTTCTTCTTCCTTTGTGCTTCTTTTCCTTCTCTTCTCTCTTTGCAGCAACGTCGAAGCTCCCTACTTCGGATTCCTTTGGCGAAGCTCTTGGCTGGGTGGTGTCAGAGAGCACTCCAAGGTCGACAACAATGGGTTGGGTGGGTTGTCGGAGATGGATTTCTGGCGAGGGGCTCCTCCCTTCTCCTCTCTTCTTGTCTGCTTCTTTTCTTCTTTAATTTTCTTCAAAGCAACGAGCCCTTTTTTTAACATACGAGCCAACTCGTAGAAATTTTAGCTATATAGGGGTTGCTCAGCCTGAGCTGCAACTCAGAAATCTTTTCTGAGCTGAAATCAATTTTAGCCACTTGATAAGATCTAACAGCTCAAATCTTTAGTTTTTTTAAAAAAATCAAACTCCCTCTCTCGCTGCTAGTGACCAAATCCGGCGGTGGCTGGCCATACCTAGGCAAGGCACCACCGGGTCTGTTAGAAATTGTTAGGTAATTTGTAATTTTGAGTATGAGTGGCACAAGTTGTAATATGTACCAAGTATATGGGTTATTAGGTACTTAAACTCATTTGGTATGTTAAAAATTGTCATATAATTTGTAATTTTGAGTATGAGTGACACAAGTTGTAATATGTACCGAGTGTATGGGCTATTAGGTACTTAAACTCGTCTTGTCCAAAATTTGTAATCGAAATTTTAGCATTGCTAAACGAATGAGAGAGCCGAGCTTAGCTTGTGTTCAAACTTGACTCGAATAGTTCGAAGTTCGTTCGAACTCGACTCAAGATCGAACGAATTTTGAACATATATGCTCGAAATTGAATCAAACATTTTTTTGTTGAGCGAGTTTGACTCGAGCTCGAATACACTTAAACTATTTAATTTTGATGAGATCGAAACCCAGTTCGTTTGGGAGCTCGAAACTAGCTTGAAAGTAGTTCACGAGCTGGCTCGCTCGATTTCTATTTTTCTTGTAGATGTATCCAACAAAAAGCAATAATGCAATGAGTGTAGGTTGAACACATGACCTTTAGGTCTTTAGGATGACTCTCTCCCAATTGAGCTATCCTAGTATTGATCCTACTTTGTTATTTTATTGTATATAAATAAATATAACTAGCTACAATTACACTTATTAATATATATAGATTATTTTAGTCAGGGGCAGATAATATTTTTATCTCAAACTTTAATTTGGATCATTCAATTACAAGGATGATCCAAATTTAATAAAAAAGACAAAGAAAAAACAAAAAACAAAAAACAAAACACCCTCACCACCACCCTCCTTTAGAATGTAGTCAATAATAATATTTATTTATGATTTTAAATGTATTTTGAGTAGATAAATGATATTATTATGTATATTATTATATTATATTATCGAGTCAAGTTCGAGTTGAGCTACGAGTCGATTTCGAGTTATAACTGAGTCGAGTCGAATCGAACACTGCCTTGCTCTAGTCTCGACTCGTAGGATTTGAGTTCGAGCTTGAGCATTTAAATGTCGAGTTTCAAATCGAGTCGACCCGAGCTGAACGAAAAATGCTCACGAGCTGACTCGCTCAATTAGCATCCTTAATTGTAGCAAACAGAAAAAGAACGGGAAAAAAGTGCAACAACCCTTCTCACCTCCCCTTCCAATTTTGGTGAGTTTATCGATCATTTTATCAATTATTTTTCAATACATGCACTATCTATCTTGTTCTTCCCAAACACATTTGGTATAACAGCTTTATTGATTCTCATCATCTCCATCAAACTTTCAAATAAGAAATTTTTATGTCATCTAAAGCTATGATTCTTTTTCTCTAGATTTTTGAAGAAAGAGATTTTGTTTTTCAAAGGGTTTTCAATTTGGGGATGAAGGAGAATCACCAAAGCCCGTATGCCAAATTTGTTGGGGAGGAACAAGATAAATAAAGCATGTATTGAAAAATAATTTATAAAATGATGGATAAACTCACCAAAATTGGAACGGGAGGAGAGGAAGGTCGCTGCCCTATTCTTTTTCTATTTTTCATGGAAGGTGAGATTTTTATTTCTCAAAAGAAATGTGTGGATGATTTGTTGAAATGGTTTAATATGTCAAATTGTGAGCCTATGTCTACACCTCTGGGCATGAATAAGAAATTATAAAGAGATAAGTGATGAATTGGCTAAAGAGTAAATATATAAAAGTTTAATTAGATTTTTTATTTATCTTACAAACACTAAACCAAACATTATGCACGTGGTTAGTGTAGTTTTAAGATACATGGACAAGCCTAACAAATCACATTTGATAACCACTATGAGAATTTGTAGGTATATAAAAAGAATTAAAAATTTTTGTCTGAAGTATGAAGTTGAAAATGATACTAAGTTGATTAGATGTTCAAGTAGTGATTAGGCTAGTTGTCAAAATAATAAAAAGAGTACATTAAAATATGCTTTTAACTTGAGAAACAAGATTATACCGCGGTTTCTTAAGAAGCAAGATTATGTCAAGGTCTCCTAAAAAGCAAAATTATATCATAGTTTTCTAAGAGATGATTATATTATCTTCGTGTGAAGCTAAATACATTTCTATCACAAATATAGCGTGTGAAACAATTTGGCCGAAGAAAATTCTTAAAGATCTTTTATATGAATAAGATGGAATAACTACAATGTTGTCTAATACATGGACACATATTAATTTAAGTATTATTTTATTAAAAATCTTATTAAAGTGAAACTGAGTTGAAGTTCATCGTACCAAAGAACAAATGATTGAAAGCTCTGACTCAAGATAAGTTTGAATATTTTATCAGAATGATGAGAATTATCGATTAAGAGGGGGGTCTTAGAAATTATGATGTAATTTGTAATTTTGAGTACGAGTGGCATAAGTTATAATATGTACCAACTGTAGGGTTTATTAGGTACTTAAACCCATCTTGCCGAAAAGTTGTAACCGGGTGCACTTTTTAGCACTTAAGCAAACTGTGACGAAAAAATACGTGGCAATGACCCTCCTCTCCTCCCTTCCACGTTTGGTGAGTTGTCGCGGTCGCGACCAGGCCGCGACGGGCCGGGCCTGGCCGGTGAAGGTCAAATCCGATTGCGGCTGACCAGACCAGGTCGGTGGGCAGCCAGGTCCGGCCGACCGTGGCCGGATTTGGCGGTTGCCAAAATTTTCTTTTCTTTAAAAATGAGTGGAGTGGCCAGACTTACTGTCCGACATTGCAGTCAAACAACGAAGGGTGGCCGACTGGCAGACCTTGCCGCGGCCAGCGGGACGTGGCCGTCCGACAGCCAGATCTGAAACAATAATGTTGCATACTTAAAAAAAAGTTGATTCCAAGTTATGTTTCGGTCTTACGAATAAACTACAAATTAAAGACATCAAGAGTTTTATTTTACAACAGGTTTTGCAGACTCCCGTGGATCCACGGGGACGCCAGCCATCCCCAATAAGAAATACAAGAGATCAGCAATAATTTGCTAGTTGATCCTAGCTAGACTCGATGATGGTCATCATGAGTACTAGTAGTGGTGTCGCAAGTGTGACGGTGTTCTCGAGCGACGATGCCGGCGTGAGTGAGAAGAGCCCACAAGTGCGATAATAGCTCCCCTCCTCTGGTAAGGGTTTTGATATGGGTGTCCGGATTCTCACAAGGAGCAATATACAGAACATCTCCGTCCAATAACCCGACAACACCTTCCCCAACCGGTCCACTTCCACGCCCTTCAATTGTTGGTACACTTTGGAGGCTTTCTTGAGAAGATCCGACTCGCCGTTCATTTGCTTGAGAGCTTCGATCGCTTTCTCTTCCGACAATTGTTTCTTCTTTATCAGCTCTTCTAGATCCGCTCTCGTGGTGTCGTAGATGAGTTTGGCGGAGTATTTGTTCTCGGGCAGCAGCTCGGGACGAGAAGC